>JARJEB010025778.1:0-16406 GCA_030264535.1 Liometoxenus newtonarum
ACAAATTTCTGCTTTTCGCTGAAATGTACCTCGCAAACAGCATAATTTTTGCAGACTTTGTTCCTCGGCAAGTCTTTAAATTCAGGACGACCCACAACAAATATCCACTGGTATTATCACGAAATACAATTTAAATGAATGTGAAACAACTTATTGGACAAAATTTAAAATATGTCTTACCGTGGTATCCTTAATTGCACTAGGAAAGAAGTGCGTTTTAGTAGAAGCACTAGTGTTTTAACATCCCGAAATACTTCATGAAAAGACCATTTTAATTAAAGCAAAAAATTTCGGAAATATTCGTAATTCAAAACGGTCAGTAACGGCGACTTATCGACGGTGACGTGAGTGACATCCATAGGTGACATCGATGACATTGAAATATCAGACACGTGATATTTTAGTGCATGCGCAGTCATCGTTTAAGGGCAACAGCGCCGCATACGTTTCCGGTATGAACTTTTGTGTTTGTCGTGTTATGGGAGTTTCATGGGCATGATCATATGTTCCACGTTACGTCATGACTGTCATGAGCTAATTTTAGGGTACGTTTTTTTGGTCTCGTCCGCCTGCTTCTGGAAGACGGAATGACCGTTTTTTTTTGCTACGGAATACTCATTCCGGTTGATACTTTTTGCACCGTCTCGAGAGACCGTGCAAACGGAAGATTAAAGAGTGGGGGAAGGTTTTTGCGAAGCGAACCGAGCGGAGTAATGGCCCGAGCCTATAATAGCCTATATGCGTGAATTGAATACTATACTTTATCCGCGACTACAAAATCTATTTTTTATACTGCAGTATGGCTTTCAAATTTACACAAAATTACTCACATTTACACAAATTTACACAAATTTACACAAGTTTACACAAATTTACACAAATTTACACAAACTTACAGAAATTTACACAAATTTACACAAGTTTACACAAATTTACACAATTATACAAATTTACACAAATTTAAATAAATTTACACAAATTTACACAAGTTTTCACAAATTTACACAAATGTACACAAATTTACACAAGTTTAGACAAATTTACATCACTTACAAACTCCAACATCACTCCAGCTCCACTCCTACTCTGTCTGAATACCCGAACGCAGCTTTAGTTCAATAGATGACGTTTTAGAAGCAGTCCGTGTGTGACATTTCATTATAAAAAACCTCTAGAGGAATAATGACCTATTATTGACTTGTGTTAAGCTCATTATTCGAGAGTGGTGTTAATGTGAGTTATATGTGCCTGCACATACACCTAATAATCGCTGTTTTACGTGGTCGTCGCGGATAAAAAATGTTATCGATGAAGTGAATTGGAAGCTCTACAAGAAACTATTTTTTGTTTGACAGTCACATGCAAATTAATATTTTCGCCAATGGCTTTCTTCTTTACTGACTGATTTAATTTATTTCTTCTCCAGGTGCTCACTAGACGGATAATTACCAACACCAACGTAACAAATTTCATCCGGATGCGTTACGCGGTTCTACTGGAAATTTGATATTTTAGGAATTAATATCTCACAAATTGTGAATTCTACGAGAAAAAGTTATTGGTGTTGTAATGGAGAGACTTGGACTCCCTACATGAACGTATTTTTTGTTTGGCCGTGATTCGCAAATTTATGTTTTGACATTTAAATTATGTGCCCTAGTGCCCTGCTTTACCGACCGTTTTTGTTCATTTATTCGCCAGGTTCTATTTTGAGGTCCCAAATTACCAAGGAGGTACCAAGGTACCAAATTTCATCCACATACTTTGCTGGTTCGCCCGGAATGTTGTTTACAGAGACAGACAGTTATACACACACACACACACACACACACACACACACACACACATCACTCTAAAAACCAATTTTTCGAACTCGTTTGGATCTCCGTAGAAAACTCGACTTTGATATTTTGACCGAATAATTTGACCTTCGGTATGGTCGGAAAGTAAAAATTTTGTTGTATATTGGCATATTCATTCATAATTTTCCACAAGTATGGAAAATTTTATTTTATTATAATTTAAGGAAATCAGTTAAAAAATCATTATTTTATAAATGCAAATCGATAATGTATCACTTTTGGAGTGAAATATATTTTCAAATTTCCCATCAATTTTTACCAGTTATGACCTCTGGTTAGGATTATTTTAAGTCTTTCTAGCATTTTCTGTAAAAGCTGCTACAAGATAATACGACACACAGAACACTTTCTGGATAGAGAACAAAGCCTGCTCGCTGGCGCCATCTCTTGTTGGTATTACTTGTCACTATCTTCGTTTGGCGACTGACTAACCAACGGGCCGTTTTTCTTTTTTCCAATAACATCCCAGGAAATTCTCTACCTATTAGCAGCCGAAGTGCCATGTTGGAATCTGTTGGTAACATAAGAAGTGCGTACTAGATGTCAGCATGTTCATTTTAAAATTGTTTTTGCTACGCTTAACAGTTGGGCCGCAGATTTATTATTTGTATCCATATAAACGCAGATCAAATCATTTTATCTCAGTTACTTTAACTAAAAAATAAAGTTTTCGCTTCGCACTAGCAATTTTAACATAAAATCCATATGTTCTATAATTAAGCATAACTGTGAACATTCGTCAATGACTTTGTTTAGTAAATTTCGTTTCGGTTTAATCTAGGATTCAGTATCAATTACTTTTATGACTATGAATTTTAAAAATTATTGAAAAAGTTATGATTGTGCTAATTTAAATTTTACAGCAGCAAATAAACTCCTTTGAAATATATCGTAAATTATTAAGAAAGAGATACAAAAATAGACACAAACTTTAGCAAGCCAAACTTTTATCACATATTATCTAAAGTTAACATATTTACTTTTGCTTATCATTCATAATGAATATTTACGAAGTAACGTTTCAGAATGAAAGATGGAATGAGTTTATTATAAATGTATAAATTAATTTCTTCACAAACAACTTTTTCCTCACATTAAATACCAAATATTTTTGAATGTCAAGCGACAAAAAAATATAAAAAGATTACTACAAGGATATCCAGAACACCTGATATTAAAGGGAGACAGAATTTATACGAACCTTTAGTGTTATACTTGTTTTAAAATAAAATATGATAGCCAGTTAACTATAACAATGTGAATTTACTCTTTAACTCCCGAAACAGACGCCAACCAATCTCAATTTTTAATAGATCTTCAAGAATTACTGACAGCGACCTGGAAACCCTTATTAATACAACTGATATAGGTGGGGATGATAAATATCTATTAAACTTTATTTGTCGATTGTAGTTCTAGCAAATCTCATTATTATGTAAAAGTAAATATTTCTACTCTCATAGTTATTACTTTTTAGTAAAACATAAAGTTACTAATAATAGGCAAAACAGTTTATGAATATACATATCTGTAATTAAATTGTACTCATTTTATTGTTTTAGAGTTTCAACTTGTTTTGCTTTTATGCTAGGTATATATAAAGATAAAATATGCTGGAAAGTCCAAAGTAATAAAAATATATACAAACATTTATATTTAGAACTGTGCGTTACAATAATATTGTAAAAATAATGAATTCTCTAAGTCAAGGAGAACTTTTCACTAACATTTTAAAATTTCCCTTGTTTTATTGGAATAATACAAAGTTTTATTTTATTTACTCGAATATTCAGCAAATTTATCATTATCTCGTTGTATTTGTATTTGTAAAATGGTTAACATGGTCAAATTTTTATATTGTACGATTTATAAAAGCCTATAAAATAGAAGAACCTACACATTATTATTATATTAACATTGTATAATTTAGTATCAAAATTTTAAAATTGATATGATGATGATGACTATGTTTAAATATTTATGAAATGACAATACTTTTGTTAATGTTTATCTTAATTAATGGAATTATCCCGAATTTTAAATTTATTTTATGTATTTGTATAGCTTTTCATTAATTACGCCAATAGCACTGATAAGTAGTAACAGTAAGTATAATAACATTACAAATTTGTAAATTCTCAAAAATTGAACACTCACAGGGAAATTATTATTCTTAGTTTGTTTTCATATTAAAATGGCAGGATGAGGACAATCAGTTGAATTCGTATTATCGCTTAATATCTGCAAATATCTTTCGCTATCAAATATAATGAATTTTCTTCCATAGGACTCAAAGGTTGAAAGAATTTCATAGTAAATATTCATTATTAATATTAGAATTAGCGAGTTGATCACAGTAATTTTTATTTATTCTTCATTTTTTCTTAATATTCGAAAATTGCTTATGAAATTGCAATCGAGTAATTTTTAAAATTCCTGCAAAAATTACCAGGAGATTTACTTCTGTAACATTTCTTTGTTTTATTACCACCAAGTAATACTTAACTTTTGAAAATCGTGATTGGAATACTAAAATAAGGACAAAAATAATAATTGACATATAATATTTTCTTGTTTGAACTTGAAAAGCAAAAAAATGTCGATTAAAAATCTGTCGAATTATGGAGTAGGCCGTTTTTCACAAACCAATAATCGAAGTATATGTGAATGTTGTAAGTTATTATAACTAACATGCAACTAATTAACTAATAAAAATTTCACTTTTTTCTTGCTTCTACTTTCTTTCTTCTTTTTATCTATTGCCTTATCATGTGATTTCGTTTTTATCTCTTGCTCCCCTTTTGCTACTTTTGCAAATGACTCGAATTCGTTTCGATATTCTTCGCCAATTCAGTGATGATCTCACGATAAATTAATGGATCCATATTGTTGCCCAACATTAAAATCAGCCACCAGTCGCCTAAATCAACTTTTCGACAAATCGCTTCGCATACCTCCATTGAAAGACCACGATGTTTCGAGTGTAAGATGCGCGGTCGGAATTTCGGCATTGCTAATATTAAGACGCGATAAATTACAAGTATGGTTAGCAATGAGGCAAGTATCATGAACCAGAACCATATGAAGATGTAGGTCTTCTCGTTGACGATGTTCAGTGGCAAAATGCAGAGACTATCGTGTTTCTGCAAAGAGCCAGACGCACCATACTTGTGGAAAGTGCATTTCGTTACTCGCGGAAATATGTATACCATCGGATCGTAACGATCTTCTTGTACTGTTTCACTGTAATTGAGCACTCGTATGCCGTACGATAAGAATTCACCGTCGAAAAATTTATTCATTAAGTAAAGTTGCGTGAGGATGTTGATGAGGCACAAGCATTCACAGGCCCAGTAACGTATCGCGTATAGATTATGTCTCTGTAAAAAATAAAAAGATAAAATGAAGAACAATACTGTTAATAGTAGGAATTATTGTCGTTTCGAATCAAAGGTGGGTCAAGTTAAATCATATTTTTTGTTTTGCTCGGTTTGTTGTAAATAAAATAAGTAAGTATACGAAAAAAAATGTTGGAATTGCCAGTTTTAAAATTTATTACAAAAATCCGTTACACGCATTACATTACCCAATTGCACAATAATAAAAATAATCTATCAACGTACATATGCATAATGAGCAGATCTCACGTGATCTACAGAAAATAAAATATTTATTGTTGTCAACAGAACAATATTTGAACTACGCTCTTCGGCGTCCTTTCAAATTCTATATTATTTAAATCATTAGAATTTCAACCGAATGAAAGGATGTTCGTTGTTGTAATTTATTATAACCTTTGTTATTTACGTAAACCTATATAATATATTGTCTCATTAACTACTAGTTTACTAGAATTTGACCTCGGATGACTATGCAATTTATATTGTGTACTTAGCACTGGACTAAATGTTCAAATCATGAATGAAACTAGACAAAAGCAAGGATCGAAAAAACATGGACAGAGTTAATGACATTGTTGTTTTATGTTTAAATATTTATATTTCTCACAAAATTGTTTCTATTTATTTTAATCCTGTTATAAAATACACCCAGTACACGTATACAAAATTGAATTATTTGAGATTGGGTCAATGGTGTATCGTGGTGGGGAGTATAATGTAATAACATTTTTTAGTATAAAATTAGACTTCTAAGTGAGCTTTATTTTACTTTTATAGAAAAAAAACATTTTCTTATCGTGGTTTTAACGCCCTGTATAACTTTGTGGAGTGAATGGTGATTGATCAAACAACCTTCAAATGCGTTGCAGGGTCGACCCACAGCACCAAAAAATAATAAGTTTTATTATTATATTTATTTTTCACCGTTTAAACGTGTAAAGTTCCCTCCAAGTTTTATCTGTTTCTTACAGAGTAAATATTAGATAAAGTTGTCAAAAATTTGCAGTTCCTAACGTTTGAATCAATTTAGATAGTTTTTAATTAAATATTGCAATTTTTTTAAACTTTCGTTTTATATGTATAGTAGATAGATTGTATAAATATTTAAATATGTCAGATTGTAAGAAACTTTGTTTGTTTTTAAGTAAATAATTATCTGGATGCATCTTCACTTTATCTTTGATGTTTGTTAATGTACCCTCGAAAGTACCTACTCTACAAACATATTTATTACAAATAGCAACGTATTTACCAAGTATCTACCGGGTGGTAGGGCATAAAGATGAACATTACATTACACATTACACGGTATATCATCTTTTTGCACATTCCTGCTCCCCATTCGCATGAAAATAAATCGCAATCAGATCAAATAAAGACAATAATTTTATAATTACATTTTTAAATTAAAAACTAATATTAAAAATAGTTATTTAGTTGTCAATCTGACAAATATTAAATTATTGCTAGAAGCGCGGGTGCTGATATTTTAGAACGACAAAATTATTACTTTCCGGCCACATACCGAAGGTATGTAGGTATAGGAAAGATAGGTGATCAGGCAAATTATCGAACTCGGGTTTTCAAAGGATTTTGAAAACCACGTGAAATAAATCGGTAAGGATTCGCACCGCACAACTTTCCGGCCATGCACACTACGATTTCGTAGAACTCGTCGACCGTAAGTAATTTTAATCGGAAAGTGAAAATGAGATTACGTTTTGATATTTATGGGCAATTTCTACTTTCCGATTAAAATTACCATTACGATCGACGAGTTCTACGAAATTGTAGTTTAAATGGTGGGAAAGTTGTGCGGTGCGAATCCGTACCGATTTATTAATATTAATTTATAATTTAAAAATGTAATTATAAACTATTAAATTACGTTTTTGGTATCAAAAGACGCGGAAATTTATTGTCTTTTTTGATCTGATTGCGATTTATTATCATGAAAATGGGAGCAAGATTCTGCAAATGATATACCGTGTAAAATCCCTATGTTCACTCGTATGCTCTACCACCCGGTATATGCACATCATAACGTCATTGAAAGGATTTATTTTGATTAGCACCGTTAGCAAAGAAATATTTATAAACGTTGAAAAAATGCAAAATGAAATGACTCATCAAAATATTGTTTGAAAATAGAATACTTACTTGCTTGATCAGTTAGTTTGTAATTTTAAGGTTGCCATTCTTGGATTTTAATGTTTCTTTGTAATTGAGTAGTTTAATTGCTGATTTTCAATTGTTTTGTAAAAAATAGTTACGTGTGATTTCTTTGGAAATAGAAATGTCCAGATTGCAACATTTAATGCAACAATAGCAAATTTAACAAAAAAAAATTAATCAGCAAGCGTGTGCCTTAACTATAAGGTTGACTAAAATAAAAATTATTCATGCAAGCTTTTCAATCAAATATTGTCAATTGCGTTAGTTAGAGCAGAGAATACTGAATTTAAAGTTAGAGCGCATTATTAAAAACATATACCGTGCGATTATTTCATCGTCGAACAGCATGTGCTACAAATTATTTGAAGTTAGATGACGTTTTATGAAATCACAACAATTCTAAGGAATGTAAACCCCACTAGAAAGTAAGAAACTGGACAATGTTCCAGTCCAGCTTCATAACAGAATCGTAAATGTTGCAAATTGCGGTTATATGATGAAATCGTTGTTTCATTAAATATTAACGATATTTACCTTGACATGCTTAGTAAGATATTCGAGAATGATTCCTTTCTTCGCCTTCTTTTCCTCCTCCTGACAAACGCCGATATTCAATCCCATGACGAGCGTTCGCAGCAGACCGCCTTCGAACATATCCCATAGGAACTTTGGTGTGTAACATGCAAGAGCCTAAATCCAACAATAATTCACGTCAGTAAACATAAATATAAAATATTCATATAGGTTATAGCATTTACTTAACATTTGTAATGTAATGGAATTAAACGAAAACAAATTAAGAGGCGGTTAACCGAATTTGATTGCTTATGTAATATTGAATTACAGTAAATCTTTTTCAAATTTGTAAGCAAGTCAATATGTAGCACTGTCTAGAAAAGTCACTCTCCGTCTGGGATCGAACCAGCAACGTGCGCATTCCGGGCCAATGCTCTAACCAATTGCGCTACGAGAGCTCTGTCGACTCAAAAAAAAATGTAATTGTTCTTGTTAAGAAACTTTTTTTTAGGAAATTGTGTAAAAGTTAAGCACTTTTTATATTTTAAAATCATACCGCCTGCAATTAGTTGATTTGCATTATAGTCGTTAAACTTGTCAACATTTTAAACTCTATGTGGTTTTACATAACAGAATATTGTACGAAACAAATGCGAATGACATCGACATACAATAGAATACATTTTCAATGCATATCTTTGTTTTTACAAATAAGTGAAGTAGAATATTGTCATTAAACTGATTAATGAATCCAGCTGTCTAAATACAAATTATGCAAAATTATTCCGATATTATTGGCATGGCTTAGCTTTGAAATAACTTGCAGCAAAAAATTTAAGAAGTTAAAAATAAATGATGTGGTTCAATGATTCTATTCCATTACATACAAGGACAAGAAAAAAATACAAATTAGATATATTAATCTGCTTTTGTTACAAAAACAATGTGTAAGTTGTATTTTTTTAAATAAGCCTCAAGGATAGTCGTCATTCGGCAAATGAGAAAACTAGAGTTCAATGGCTCTTCACAAATAGGTAAGTACCTTAATATTTCACTTCATTTGTAGTATTCCATGTTTTATAAATTTTATATTCGCTTTAAATATGATTGAAAAAAATAAATGGAAATTCTTACCTGAAAGAAGAGTACAAAACAGACCCATTGATAATATGTATAATACTTCTGTGCGTTAGCATCGTTGTAGTCATTGGCAATACCGGGATGAGAGACCTCCTTGCCTACCTGTAGAATTTTTGTTTTTATAACATAGGAACATAATTTTAAATTATAGAACGACTTATAATTATACATTAAGCAGCAACTCAGAACTAACTTCAAACATTTACAACATCGTCCAACATCGGCGATTGCTGTAACTGTAAGAACTGTAGTAAGTTCGAACATAAGGAATGTCAAACAGCAACAACATCAAAGTATAAATTACTATTCCATACCAAAATTATATGTGAAACCAGTAAATTACAAGGTTGATAGATAACTATGGACACGGACAGGTAATATATTTTGGTTTTAAAAATTATTTTCATTTCTTGTACAGTGACTTAAGCAAAAATTATTTTGTTAAGTTAAGAGCGCATGCATGAAGTATAAGTAATTATTTTCGAGTACATAATATTGACTTCATATGTTTTTTTAAGTTTTACGTCAAAGTTTTCTATATACATTGGTTAGTTAACTAGAAAATTCAGTAAAGTGTATTAAGCCCTATTCACATAGACGTTAGTGCAGTTGCATAGCGACCACTCGAGCAAAAAGATGTTCTTTACAAAGGACAGAGGCCGCGCGCGTGTTTGTGTGTACAAAATAAAGTTAGTTATAAACGAAATATGTAATATACTGGGTGTTTTAAATACGCAATATATACAGGGTCTTTCTTACTTTTACGATCGCAGAATTCTACGAAATTGAAGGTAGTACATATAATCGGAAAAATGAGCGGTCCGAATCCATCCCGATTTTTATTCCTAATTACATTAATGGTCGGACTTGTTTGATGTTTATCACAGTAACTTGAATTACCTGCTTAGCAAGCAAATCACATCATGTCGACAAAATGATTAAATTATAAATAACATAACAGGCGCCAGACAAACATAAATACAATTAAATCGGTTTCAGCGTTTCATTCCACTAATATGATTGTTCATTTTATAATTGTTCTTTTTTCTTTTCGTTTCCCTGTTTATTTTCTTTATTCAATTGTTCTTTCGGGTTCTTTATCAGTTAATTAATTCGCCTTTACTAAATATGTGTCATATCAAAAGTACTATTTATAAATGTTGCCGCACAACGGCTAAATTAAAAAGTAAAGAAAATAAATAATTGATGTCTTTGAAACACAAAATGCCGCCAGTTTCTTTGATATAAATCTTTAACAATATACTAAAACTTTTGCATAATTAAAATTACAGCGCGCAATTTCCTCAAATTATCACCAATACTTCGAAAATTATAAGAAAATAATGTCTTTGGACTACTTTAGTCTTTTACGATTGAGTTAAATTTCATTATTTGAATGACTTAAAATGAAGGTCTTTTTGATAAAACTAACACGAAGGCATTGCCCTAATTGTGACTCAAATGTATAGCTGCTATAATATCCTGTCTGTGTCAATGCAATGCATATTCAACTTGAAGCTTAAAATTTTGCAGAAATCAAGCAGTTGAAAATATTTCGTAGAAAGCTATGAATGGATGCAGCACTAATAAAGCAATATGTAAATAATTTGAATATTCAAATTAGTAAGGTAACTACAATTGTCATTCCTACAGCGTAGACTGTTCAAGTGGAAGTGCCTATGAACTAATGCACGTGTTCCACTGGTAAATACTTTTAATTAGCCATTCTATGCAAATTAACTTCATTTAGAAGCATCTAGTAATAAATTTAGATTGTATAACTGGCATTTAAATGGCTGACTCAATCGTAACTCATGCCTATGTCATATGTTGAAGTAACGTGAAACATGCAAATACATATTTTCTAGAAATTGTTAACGTTATTTTTCATTCAGTTTTGTTGTTCAGAAGTTATGAACACTAGGTGCAAATAAAATTAACAGTAGGCATAAATTGTATTTTCGTCAAATTTTTGGATAGCCCTAAAAATATCTCGACAAATACGATGATTTTGCTTAATTTTACGTAAGTATGCGTTTTGGAATTAGCATTACAAGTATTGTTAAAGTTTTGTATTATTTTAGAACTATTTGTATAAAAAAAATTTGGCTGCAAATTTTTTCCATAGAAGATTATTCTAAATTTGTTAAAAAAAATTTAAAAAAAATCAATATTAAGTATAATATTTTTGGTGACCTTCGACGTGTCAGCCATGTTGTGTGGAGGTTGGAATTTCAAATTCAAATTTCCCGCAAATTCCAACCTTCACACAACATGGCTGACACGCCGAAGGCCACCATTGTCATTGCTGTTAGTATAGACACTGTGACTGCACTGCACAGGATACGAACTTGGAATGCTCTTCTTCAGAACAAGATTCTTTGAAACAATTAACCAGCAATCCGTGAACAGCTTCTTCATTTGATTCCATGACACGATTCTAATCTTATCCGAGGCTGCACCCTGCACCAGAAGGAACTCATAACTTGAAACTGTCAAAATGAACTGCACTGCACTGTGGGATACTCATGACACGAAAATCCTTTTGAATGTAGAAATCGAGGTAGAAATGCTGCACTTAAACATTTCTTTGCCAAATTCATTACCTGCTGCTCATCTATTATTTCCCTTCCCAATGAAATGTTAGGTTAGACTGTTAGAGTATCTCTTCACGAATAGTGAGGTTAGGTTGGCAGAAGGAAAAACTACCTATTGACTGCAGCTCTTCTCATGCTCTTCTTTTGCAAACATGTGCATGTAGACTATGTTTATACATTCAAAGTTCATAGGTCAGCTGTTTTCTTGCAATTGACATGCATATAGTAGTCTTATCTTGCAAGGTCATATGCTCAGGGCCGGCCCGAGGCACACGAAAGCAATGAAAATTCGTTGGGCCCCGTGCATATAGGGGCCCCGCGCGTTAGCATTTTGGACAGGTACTTATATATTTGTATAATTTTTGTAGTGGAATTTAATGGGCCCCGCAAACATGATTTGTACGTAGGGCCCAGCGTTTGCCCTGCATATGCTCAAGTCAAAAGTGTATTATTGTGAAAGTTCTTAGGTATTGGTTTGGTTACATACTAAGTACTACATTGTATGTGCAAGAACTTCAACGTTCAACCATGCATGAATCGCTTCGATTCTTCCCTGTCACAGCTATCGTTTACACACAGTTTTACCATTTACCTGTCTCTTGAAGGCGTCCGGCATGGTGAAGGTCGATGTGATCCAACAGAACGTGTTGACCACATGGTTCGGAACACCATTGACGATGCATTGTATCGGATGACCAACGTATTGACTCGCTGTAATCACCAAGCTGCAAGCCATCAGCAGTGCTGTAGTGAATAAATTGTGCATGCGAAACACTGCACAATCAGTTGTGATGTCCTGAAATTTGAGGTAGGATCTCAAACCACCCAGTAACTTATACATTGCGAACTTGTTAAGTTATCAACGCCTATATCAACAAAACAATTCAACGTGTCCTTTAAGTTGGAGTTTTTTTTTGACAATTTGAGTCTTTTATCAGTTCATTTTCACTAATCAATTACTTATCAAATACTGTTTTGATCAATGGCGTCTATTCGCGGGCACTGATCTCCAGGATCACAACAAACACCACTTTTCGCGCATTACTTTTTATTTACTAACACTTGTTTTCACTTAGTTACTGTACATACCGTTTTATTGCGCTAATTTTGCCAATTTATTTCATATTTTTGTACTTAGTTGCTTCGTTCTTATTTGGTAGTCCGATGTTAGTATTATTGGGAGTAATAGAGAAATATTCTCGTATTTCTCTCGTTCGTGCACATGAGCAGAGCAAGGAGAAGACGAAAGGCACACCGTGTGTAGAATAGCTGCGCTCTGAGTGCTGCCCCCTTCGGTTTCTGTCTCCTTCCCCACTACAAACTACACAAGCATACTACATACTACACGTTGCATCAGAAACTCGCGTCTGCAGTACCCAAACGGTTTTTCACAAACCCATGGAACTAGATACAGTGAAGGCAAGAACCGTGAACGTAGAGAACGTTGAACGGACATTGAATCCATTAGGACAGCTTTAATGCTCCTCGTTGTAACGGGAGTTCTTCCCTGCTATTGCGTTGATTGTTTAATGCGAACCACACTATTCACTAATGCAGGACAAACACTTGCTTGCATAAAGCGAGAGCAAAGCATGGCAGAAGGCATATTGACAGTCGACTTTATAAACTTGGCTACTTGGAATTGGAATAAAAATTCTGATGTTCTTGTTTCTCTTTCTTGTCGGTCGGTTCAGTCGTTTGTAGTCGTTTCTCTAGCACTAGCTAGACCTAAGACCTACGACCCGTCAATGCACATCTGGTAAATGGGATCAGATCAGGTATCAAAAAGCAACCTAAACGAACCCTCAAATGGCCTCTTCTGCTTCTGATAGTTGGGGAAATACAAATAAACTTTGAACTACACTTGACAGTCGTGTACTTTAAATTATCGATCTGATGAAAAATCGATAAGTCCAGGTGACTTCAACGATACCATACAACGGCAACAACATAAACTATTTTCTAACATTACTAATCCTAGGACAAATTTAAAACCATTTGCAGGTGTTTTTTTCACTCACTTATTGACTTTAAAAATGCAATAAAAAATCGTAATTGCGTTTCGATGTAAATTTAAATTTAAAATCATCTTTTTATACCTATAGGTACTCAAAGAAATCAAGGTAACAGAAATAATGGGTAAAATCGATTGTTGTATTGTAGACTGTAGGTTGTTATAAATTCCTATATTGTTGGTTGTACCGTTATAGTTTGATTGTTCTCACTCACTACTCTAAATGGTAGAGAACAGTCGTTACATTCATTGGTTTGGGAGTGATTTTGAATTAGAGCATATGCTTGGTCTCGGTTCGGTACATACCTACATATGTAGTATAGAGTTTTTGGCACTGTACCAATTGAAATGTTCCATGTCAGCAGGTGACAGGTTTGACCTTTTTTTGACCTTCCCAATGAACAGCTGATCGTGATAAAGATGGCCGAGAAAACATACACCTCAAGCACATCAAAGGTGATCCCGGTCATTCAATGCTCATTCGGCTTCGGCCTCGGATTCGTCTTAACTTGCAAGCCAGTCAAAAGCATGACGATGAAAGCATAACCTATTAAATCAGTTTTCCTTAACTTTATCTGGAATGACGAAGACGAAATGGAATGCAAGTTGACCCTTGATGTTCTTGGGGTGTATGTTATTTTCCGCCATCTTTAACCCGATTAGCCGGATCAGCTGATTAAAATTAGCTCCGTGACGTAGGCATGACGTAATGTGGAACATCTGGATTCCCTATCGTAATTTTCATAACTTTCATAAAAAGTTATATTATAGGGAGTACCTTGTAGAGTTAAACATTTAGTGTTACCACAAGCAGTGGAGAGCAGAAAACCTGAGTAAATGAAACTTCGTTTGTGGTTTTCTCGTACAAGATATTATGTACTTAAGATGCTTCATACTCTTACTCATACACATATTAATGCATATGTAGACGTACGACGAACTACTGATGTACTAATATATTTTTATACATCTGTGTGTTCTATTCGTAAATTTTATGGTATGTAAATGTATGAATAACGTATTACTTTGATGAATATGGAGCTGTTGTGAAATGTGAAGTTGTTAAAAAATTAAATGTGCTCCACATGCGAGTATGTGTGTCGCCTTCATCATTATACTCGTATGTATAGCTAGCTTCTCCACAAGTGCTTCACAAGTGCCTACGATGTTATATGATTTCCATGATGCCACGAGCTGACCTCTCTGATGGACGAGTTCCTCGGACGCACTCTCTCTTTTAGAGTCCTTTACATCTACTTTGAATTGTGTTCATTTTATACGGTAACAGCACTAACAGGCTCTTCCATTAATTCGTTTCGTTTCTATACTTTACAAGCTAACGAAGAGACAACCCAAATGAATAATCTTCAGCAATAAAAATATTAATGCGCTACGTATCTGGATACAAATGGACGTTATGCGTCAAGTAAAAATAATGTTGATGGTATAGTGGAAATTGTACAGAAATTATGTGATATCAAAATGTAATTAATCTCGTACCCACTTTCCGAGTAAAATTCGTTTCACGAAATTTGATAGAAGGTCGGAAAGTTGTGCAATTGATTTTTTAATGCTTTGGCAAAAAATATATGTATTCCTATAAGGTTTGTAAACTGTTTTAGATTATAATTTATTGCAGTATAGGTTTGGTAGTAGAATAAAACCGCAAGTTTGGTAATAATAAAATTCTGAATTTTCCATACGCATTCAACTGTTTATATTTAGCCACAAATTTATAATTAGCTCTGCTCTTACGTACAGGTATATTAAGATATTCCATGTCAGTAGGTGGCATGATTGACCTTTATTTGACCTTCCCAATGAACAGCTGATGGGTATAAAGATGGCTGGTAAAGCATACACCTCAAGCACGTCAAGGGTAATCCCCTCTCATTCAATGCTCTTTCGGATTTGCTCGGTTCGGCTCAGCTTGCAAGCCACTCAAGTTCCGCATGAAAAGCATGACGATAAAAGCTAACCTTTTAAATAAGGTCGGAGCTGTTTTTTGCGTTTTCCTCTGAGATTTCCTTAAATTTTTCTGGAATGAGGAAGACCAAATGCAATGCAATTTTTCAGTTCTCTTCGCTCGAACATTTTGAATTGATTGTTGCAACTTAATTGAAAGGTTAATAACCTTCAAATTGACGTTTAAGCCATATGGGCTATGCCCATGGGGTCTCCACTATCCTCACTTAAGAAATCGTTATGGGTCACAATCCACCGCTTTCGGACTGTGTACTAGATTTCGTGGAAAGAAGTTTGATTGATTTAATCGGAAACTTGAAATTATGTACAGACATTCAACGAATCTGATCACTGTCAAGTCTAGTTTCCGATCAAATTTCGTTTGACGATATCCAGCGGAGAATCAGAAAGTTGTGCAGTGCAATATTGTACCGATTTATTAAAATAGCTTGTGAGGTTGTGATTGAGAAAGTTGAAATGGCGTCCTATAGAACATAATCCTGAATTTTATGTCTATAAGATTTACATGCGAGTTGAATCAGAGAATATTCATTTATGGAGTGGCCATGGAGATTTACATGTTAAAAACTTTAGGTCATGTTATTGGTTCTCCTGCCCAATAGTTTGCAAAGAAAAAATCACACTCTTAACTTTCACCATTTTTAACCCATTCTGATAAATTTTAACACCGGCCATGGTTCGATTCCTTAAGAAAAAAATTTAAAAAGTGAAAAAA
>JARJEB010025792.1:0-11016 GCA_030264535.1 Liometoxenus newtonarum
CCGGGTGCAAATACACACGTTTTGCACCGGGTGCAAATACACACGTTTTGCACCGGGTGCAAATACACACGTTTTGCACCGGGTGCAAATACACACGTTTTGCACCGGGTGCAAATAAACACGTTTTGCACCGGGTGGAAATTAACACGTTTTGCAGCGGGTGCAAATAAGCATGAGCAAACACCTACCTTATTGTTTCCCAAGTGTAGAATTTTCAAATTCGGCAGCTTCTTGTTGATATCGCGTAAGTGTGTCAATGCGTGGATCTTATTGTCGTTCCAGTTGAGCGCCTCCAGTTCGGGAATGTTTTCGGAGATAATGTGAATCGCAGCCGCACTCACCGCAGACCGGAAGAGCGGGCAAAAGGAGTGCTGCAGCTCCGGATCGGCATGGAAGCGAGTCATATCCAATGCTTTCGCCGACGAATTGTAGCGACGTGCCATCACGTGCTTCATCTTGTCGCGCAGCTCGGTGTTGAGATCGACGAATGGCGTGCCGCTGGTGACTTTGATGTTCAATTTGAAGCCGTCGGGCATTTCGACCTCCCGATGCAGCGTGTGCAACTTTTGTGCCGTGGGGAAGTCCTCGACGTAGAAATTTATCGAATTTTTACCCAAAGGCGTCCACTAAATAACCAAACCAAACAATGAAACAATGACTGATTGATGATTATGGGGGAGGGAATCTCTACTTACGGCGTATGGTGTCAAAGTCAATGGGCGAACGCCTTCGACGAGCTTTTGGAGTAAAAGTGCTTTTTCGTATTTGGTGCCGTAGGGAATCTAAATAAAAAGACGCCAAACAAAATGAAATCGCGTCTCGTCTCGTCGCGTTGCGGTTGAGAGCAACAAAAACTTACATTCACTCGATACCAACTCATCGGATTCTCGACGAGCCACCATCCCTTCGACGGTGGCGGTGAACTACCACGATTTTTCCTATCAATGCCACGATTGTGTGGTCGATTGTTGATCACTCGATTCTCCAATTCAACGCCAGCTTCCTCGAAACGTGCCCGAAGCTCAGCACGCCAATTGCGCACATCTGAACCGCCACGCTGATGATGATTGCCACGATGTGGCTTGAAACTCACACGTCTCGTCGACACTTCCATTCCGTCTGAAGAGACAAAAGACAAAATCAATTCGACAAATATTGTTTGTGTGTCTGTGTGTGTGTGTATGTGTGTGATTACGACACTCGACACATCAATTTCATGTTTGCAATTGCATATTTGCGTTTACCATGATTGTGAGGCGTCCAACTGCTTCTTGGTTTAGGCATTTTTTTGTGCGTGTGTTTTCACCAAAGCAAAACAAAATATTGCGCAATGACTTTTGATTTTGAATTCAAACAAAAATCAGCACAGCACAGCACAACACAACACAACGCACGTTTTCACTTTGATTCTATCTAATTATGCAGTTATCGCAATAATAGATAAAACGGAACAACCTCAGCTGCTTCAGTAACAGACCAACAACACAACCAACAACAGGAAGTAATAATTTCGCCATGTTGCAACATCGCAATTACAAAGCAAGATGGTGGCGCTTATTGTAACACATCAACGATAGATGGTGCTTGGCATAGTGTAACCGCGGGATATTCGAATTTCTTTTTTTCTTCTTCCTTTATAAAATGCTGAAGCGAAAATGATAAATATCTACTTACAAAGAGAATAGAGTTTTTCACGATGTCGATTTGACGATGGTCGGGCGTACGGCATTGTTCGACGGCAATTTGACATGATTGCGGAATTTTGACGTGTTTGTTGGTCTTGCTTGTTATGTTACGTTACGGCGTTTTGTTTTGTTTATATTTCTTTCTCTCTCTCTCGATTCTCTCAATTCCCGAAAAATTAATTGACAAACTTTAACTAATCCGTTTCCCCCTGGTGGTAAATAGAAAAAGTAAAATAGTGCTATTGTGAAATTCAGCGCCATCTACATTTGCTTGCTCTTTCTGTTTGACATAATTTAAACATTTAGAATTAATATGGATAATCCCGATTCAACATTTATAGAGCATTTTTTATGCGGCGGCATGGGTGGAACATGGACGGTCCTCGTGGGCCATCCATTCGACACCGTCAAGGTCCGTCTGCAAACAATGCCGAAACCCCTACCGGGCCAACCGCCCCTCTTCACCGGAATGATGGACTGTTTCCGCTCGACGATTGTCAACGAAGGTGTCACCGGCTTGTACAAAGGTATGCTGGTGCCGTTGCTGACCATCACACCCGTCTTCGCCGTTTCCTTCATGGGTTACCACATCGGAAAGATCATCTTCGGCAATAACGATCCGAACATGTCAAATTTCCAAAAATTCTGCGCTGGTGCATTTACGGGTGTGGTGACGACGACGATTATGGCGCCCACCGAACGTGTCAAGTGCATGCTGCAGATTCAGCGCGAGAAAGCGAAAGCGGACCGGAAGTATTCGGGGCCGTTGCAATTGCTGCGAATGGAATTGGCCGAGGGTGGTATTCCGCGGATCTATAAAGGATTCCTCGCTACCATTTTGCGCGAACTGCCCGGCAGTGGCGTCTACTTTTTGACGTACGAGATGTTCACGTCCTACGAAACGGCGACCACTCAAGCGACCATCTTGAAGATGATCATTGGTGGCGGAATGGCCGGTGTGGTCATGTGGTTGGTGGTATTGCCGGTAGATGTGCTTAAAAGTCGATTGCAAACTGCTCCGCCAGGCACCTATACGGGTTTGCCGCACGTCTTCACCGATTTGGTGATGCATGAGGGCCCATGGGCTTTGTACAAGGGCTTCGTTCCGGTTGCGTCACGTGCATTCCCAGCGAATGCTGCTTGTTTCCTGGGATTCGAATTTTGCAATCGCCAAATTATCCAGCGATTTAAACATTAATCAAATCAGTTGTATCATCGGGCGGAGGACACTTCATAAAAAAAAAATATACATATTTCCACATTTTTGTCTTTTGCTTTCATTCAATTCAAATTGCGCGCGTTCAACTACTATTGGTAGTTGTCTAACCAGTGTTGCCGGTGTTTGTGTTTATGCTACTCAGTGCTCAGCTTGCTCACTGTCACTGCTGGCATGGCGTTTTTCGTTTGTTTGGTTACGACTATTACGAGTTTTAGTGTTTAGTGGCCGGGTGTTTATTACAATTTACAAATTCTCTCAAAAATGGGTAAAAAAACACATATTTTTCCTAGTTTTCGTACTCAATTCCGTTTGTTTATTTAATACCTTTGCCAATTCAAATTTCGCGCGTTCAACTACTATTGGTAGTTGCCTAGCCAGTGTTGCCGGTGTTTGTGTTTATTCTACTCAGTGCTCAGCCCGCTCACTGTCACCTGTCATTGCTGGCCTGGCGTTTTTCGTTTGTTTGGTTACGACTGTTTGTTACGAGTTTTAGTTAGTGTTTAGTGGCCGGGTGTTTATTACAATTTACAAATTCTCTCAAAAATGGGTAAAAAAAAACACATTTTTCCTAGTTTTCGTACTCAATTCCGTTTGTTTATTTAATTTCTTTGCTTCTTAGCTTCGTCCAGCGGTACTTCATTTGTTTTGGCAGTGATCAGCGCAATCTTGATCTTTTCCGGAATGCAAATGTACAAACCGTGGTTGAATTCCTCGCAATTACACACAATTATCGGTGGATATTTCGGCTCCGTGTTTTTCATCTTTCTGATGACAGCCTGCGGTAACTTGGAACAGATGTTATTCGGTAAATCCATGCAAGTGAAACTGTTTCCCGAGAGTAAGTTGACATTGCCATTATACGGTTAGGCCAAGAATTTATCACAAACAAATGTTCGTTTTCCAGTTGGTTTTTGCCTCACACTATCAGTTATTTGTTCTGGAACTGTACACCGAGTTTCAGCGACAACTTGGTAAGTTTTAGAATCCTGTCCATTGACAGGATTCTGTCAAATTGACATTTACCTGTCATCACTGTCAAATTGACATTTATCTGTCAAACTCATTAGTTTGACAGATAAATGTCATTTTGACAGTGATGACAGGTAAATGTCAATTTGACAGTTAAATGTCATAATATCAAATTTTTGTATTTTGCTCTACAGTTATAATATTTGTATATTTCAGCTTGTTATTTTCAATCATCGCACTGTATTATATTAATAAACATTCACAGAAACTATATGCTGCACCAGTTCAAGTGGCAACAGTGCAATCTGGCAAAAAACGTAAATGATGCAATTTTATATTAATGTATGAATCTCTGGACGATTTCTACTCATTGTATCTTCTTAATTAAGTAATACGAATACATTTTATAAGTTGTATGTTTATTTATTATATTTAGGCATGGTCTCCCTGCATTTTTATTGTGTACATTTGGCGTGTTGATTACGCATGCGTGGAACAGAACATCACGTGGTAATAAAACTAGTGGCAACGTTGCGGCGTCGCGCCGGGCGACACAGTAGTATCTGAGCGCAGGCGAGTGAACCAGTGAACTAACTCGGTAGCGGGAGGGACCGAGTGTAGCTCGAGAGAAAATGTCAAAACTCAAAACGAAAACACAGTAGTCAAAGTGTCAAATCTCTAGTTGTGCTTAGCGGTTTTTTGTAATTTTTTTGTAAATAATTTTAGCTTAATTACAACAATGAATTAATGCAAGTGTGAATCTAGTAAGCAGTTGTTTTTGGTTTCGAAATATGGTTGGCGTGGACTACATTAAGGGCGAATATGTGTTGCACTGGCATGTGTGGCACAACGATTACAAACAACTAGAGGTGGAACTTGACCAAAATAAAGTAAATATTCCTATTCCCCATTTCAATTCGATTCATTTTTTTGTTTGTTTGCCATTTTGCTGTTCAAATCTATTTTTTTTTTTTGTGGACGTTCACTCGCTCTCAACACGCATTAATTAGATTGACTTCGCTTGGCATTGGCATACGTCAATCATAACATAATAAATGACATGACACGTAATTGACTTACAAGTATTTCTAGTGATTCCTCACCTCACATTTTTGCGCTTTGCATTTCGTTGCAGCTGGAATTAGAGAAATGTGACAATCGTGGCCGAACGCCACTGATGCTTGCTGTGACTTTAGGTCACTTGGAGAGCGTTCGCGTCTTGTTGAATTTCGATGCGAATGTGAATTTTGAAAATCCCGATGGCTGGACAGGTACGTATTATCTATCACTCATTGCAACTCATTGCAACTCATTCCTTCTTTTCTTTGTTGCTAGTTGTACAGGAGGCGGTGTCCACTGGCGATCCCGTGCTGTTACAGATGGTACTGCAAAGTCGGGATTTTCAGCGGTATTCGAACCGAATGGCTGGCATTCCGGAACTGTTACAGAAGCTGAAAGATGCGCCCGACTTTTACGTTGAAATGAAATGGGAATTTACCAGTTGGGGTATGATTTGCGCATGCGCAGTAGCGCATATCTGTTAATAATTTCATCCATCCAGTGATGGCAAGCCGATTTGCACCGGGTGCAAATAAACACGTTTTGCAGCGGCTGCAAATAAATACAGTTTGCACCGGGTGTAAATAAATACAGTTTGCACCGGGTGGAAATTAATACAGTTTGACCCGGTTGCAAATAAATACAATTTGCACCGGGTGGAAATAAATACAATTTGCACCGGGTGTAAATAAATACAGTTTGCACCGGGTGGAAATTAATACAGTTTGCACCGGGTGCAAATAAATACTGTTTGTACCAGGTGCAAAAGTTTGCACCGGGTGCAAATACATACAGTTTGCACCGGATGCAAATACATACAGTTTGCACCTGATGCAAATACATACAGTTTGCACCGGATGCAAATACATACAGTTTGCACCGGATGCAAATACATACAGTTTGCACTAGGTGCAAATACATACAGTTTGCACGCACGTGTAAATTAATACAGTTTGCACCGGGTGAATTTGCACCAGGTGCAAAAGTTTTCACCGGGTGCAAATACATACAGTTTGCACCGGATGCAAATACATACAGTTTGCACCGGATGCAAATACATACAGTTTGCACCGGGTGCAAATAAACACATTTTGCACCGAGTGTAAATAAACACATTTTGCACCGGGTGTAAATAAGCGCGGTTTGCACCGGGTGCAAAAAAACGAAATCATCACTGATTTCTCCCTTTGTGTCGTCTTTCTCTTTCTAGAATATTATTGAACGAATTTATTTGTTTGTTTGCATTTTCAGTTCCTTTGTTGTCGAGAATGTGTCCAAGCGATACGTATAAGGTATACAAACGCGGGTCAAACGTTCGTATCGATACGACATTATTGGGTTTTGATCATACGAGTTGGCAGCGTGGAAATAGAAGTTACGTCTTTCAAGGGCAAGGTAAACTTGTTTTTTTTTTATTGTTTCTAATCATTTCTATCGTAAAAGCCGGAATCGTCCGTCCGCCGATGTGAAACCAGCCTTACTTGCGTTCTGTTTTATTTTCCTTTCCGTAAACGTGCAGCACTTCAAATTTGCGAAGCGATTCGTGGAAGTCGCAGTTACGTCTATTCTCTATCAACTTCGGGTAATACCTTATCGGCTCGTTGCTTCTTTTTGTTTTTGATTTCGGAAAATTTGCAATTTCTTCTCATTGACATATTGAGTATAATTTGTGCAGATGGTGGAGCAACAATGATGGAAATCGATCACGAAGCACGCCAAGTGTACTCGGAAACAATGCGTACGCCGGAAGAAGCTCAAGGTATTTTCGTACCCTCCGAGGAATCGCTCTCGCAACGACTGACGACGCCGATTGTCACCACGTACGTGGACACCGAGAAAATCAGCTTCGAACGTAATAAAGCCGGCATGTGGGGTTGGCGTTCGGATAAAATGGAGATGGTCAACGGTCACGAGTGTAAAGTGTTCGGCGCATCGAACGTCGAACTGGTGACGAAGACGCGCACCGAACATCTCACCGAAACCGATAAAGCAATAGCCCGTTCGAAGAGCACCAAGACGCCGTTACACAACTTCCTCGGCATTGCCGACGTCGATGACAATCAGGCGGCTGCCTTGCTGGCGAACGATGAGTGCACGAATGCGAGCAATCCGTGCAACATCACGCCCGAAGAGTACTTCGATCGTGATGTCGATTTGCATGGACGCGATATCGGAAGGCCGAAGGAGGTCAACGCGCGCGTGCAGAAATTCAAAGCAACGCTATGGCTATCGGAGCACTATCCGCTTTCGTTGCCCGAACAAATTCTACCGATCGTCGACCTCATGGCGATATCGAGCTCACATTTTGCCAAACTACGTAATTTTATACAAATGCAACTGCCAGCAGGTTTTCCTGTCAAAATAGGTACCAGTTTTGGGAACTAGTGCGCATGCGCAGATCAAGTACAATATCGTTAATATTACAGAAATTCCATTATTCCATGTATTAAACGCCCGCATAACGTTCGGTAACATATTTGGACTGGACGCTGATGTGCGTTACGTCGCTCGGCTCGAGGAAGATGATCGCTTGACGTGCGTGTTGGACGACTCGCTCTTCCACATTCCCGCCGGATACGCCCAACTGGGTAATGGTAATACACGGGTTATCAGCTTTTTGTTTTGATGCGTTACGTTTTCATTCAAACACTTTGGGATTTATTGTTGCGCATGCCCAGTAGCGCAGCACAACTCACTCGTGTATTTTCGTGTTACGTTTATTCATTTGTTTTCAGTCGGCATGGAGGAACGCCGGCAATACAGTCTGGAGGAAGAGGACGACTTGCTGCAGTTCGCAATTCAACAGAGTTTGATCGACGTCGGGACGGAGAAGGAAGTCGTTGATATTTGGGAAGCACTGAAGGCGAAGAAGCCGTCACGGCCGTCAACACCGAATTTAGCTGGGGAGGAAGAACGCCAACTGCAAAGGTTAGTTCTAATCAATTTGATTTTAAAGGGTGCAGGGTGCGTTCCGAATCTTTCGAGGTTATGATCTCAGAACTATTCTTTAAGCATGCAAACTGAAAATGATGTATTTTCATATAGGAAGCAAACGTTTCCGTAATGATATTCGACGTGAAGCTTTGTGCTTTTGCTGTTTTTTTTTTGTTTTTTGTTTTTTTGTTCTTATATACTCCCAATGAGTTTACTGTATAGCTAGGTGAACTGTTTTAGAGCAATACAGGCTAGTCTAGCAATATACCAAAACAACGACGATGACCTTCCGTTCAATTCGGACTCATCGCCCGATGCGGACGCTGATATCCATAAAGCAATTATGTTATCGGAACAACAACGCTTACGAGAGGAAGAGGAACGCTTGGAGGAGCAGCGAATGCTCGAAGAGGTGCTACAACTATCCCTAACTGAAAAGTAGTTTAGTATTATTAAATTAAATAAAAAGTAAAATAACCAAAACAAAAGCAAAATACGGAAAACGGGGGAACGTAAATCTAAAAACAAACAAAAACAATTTATTGATTATGTTTTTATCTTCTATCAAACTAAACTGAAACGTTCTTAAATGAAATCACGTGACCGAGGCCCGTTCAATACAAGTCTTATGAACTACTGCGCCTGCGCGATGAACGGTCCTCAATGCGAAAGCGCTGATCGACACAATGAGATTGTTTTTTATTTGCATTAAAAAAAAAACATAATGTATCAGTAACTAAATATTTCCTATCAATTTACAATTAATGGTCCATTGTGTCCATTAATCAATCGGATGAAGTCGCGTTTATATGTTGGTTGGTGAGCGACTTCCATTTTATGTGTACTTATTTTATTGACAGACAGCCAAGCAAGCAACAATATTTTGTTCAACAGATGCACTCAAATGAAGTGAAATGAAATAAGGAATGGAATAAAATGAATTATTGTCCAAAAATTTTTTATACATGCAACTAACATTACACACTGATAATGATAATAATGAGAAAACCTTATATTACAAATTAATTTAACTTCTATGTAATATAATCAAATGAAAATCAAACGAAACATCATTCAGTCATTGTTTCCTGGGCCCTGGAAAGAAGAGATTACATTTTTTTAGTTTTTTTTACAGTGTTTACTGTAAATTTCCCCAAACTATTTCCAAAGACTCCCATGATATATCAAAATGTTTTCGTCCTTTTTTTTTGAAGAATTTTATACATCAGGCTCCCTTGTATTTTTTCAAAACACCCAAAGCAGGGATGGCATGCCGGTTTCCACCGGTGCAAATAAAGACTGTTTGCACCTTTAACATTTAAAAAAAAGCATCCAATTGATGCATTTATCATTGCACCCGGTGCATTGCTTCCGATATGCCACTGTAAACTACTCTTGAGTTGTTCCGAACTACTCTAGAGTAGTTAGTGTGCATTGGGTGTATAAACGATTGCACCCCCGGTGCAAAAGCCATCCCTGACCCAAAGTTAAAACAACACCTACCTAGATCAGTTCCAAATGCAAAACAATCTAATATCGGAAAAGTTGGGGAAACCCTGCGCCCAGATATAATAATAACCTACTTGGTGTAGATGGTTTGTAGCACCTGCTTGCTCATGGTGAAACGTTCTTCGTTTCTTGCAGCCGTCGCAATCCATTTCTTCTTAATGCCGTTCCATCTTTGAAGATGCGAAGTCATCAGTTCGCTTTTCGCCACTGGAGCATTTTCCTCCTGCATGCAATAAGAGCTACTGCGCATGGGTATTAACACACAAATGATGACACTTACGTAATTGAGATTGATGGCATCCTTGTCTTTGTGAGCTTGTTCGGATGTTGGTGATGGAATTCGCGTAATAAACGATTTACTAGGAGGCGGCAAGCGATATATATCGGTCGAAAGGCTATTGCTACTGTTCCAAGGTGATTCCGGTTCTGGCGATGAAAGTCTCCTCCTAAAAGAGTTCGAACTCGCAACTTTAGTTGACACCTAGTTCCGAACTACTTCGTTTTATCGAAACCTGTAATTGATCCGTCACTTACTTGACAACTGCTTGCTGCTTCTTGCTATTGTTAGCCATCCATGCCCTACAAATGGGATACAAAGGAGTGTCCTCTTCAAATTTCGCCAAGTCGACACTGCGATCATAGAGCTTCATCAAATACGTGCTCCGCACAGGCGCTGCGGAGTCCGTTCTCTTGCGATTATCTTGTTTCGTTGACCTAGAACGGATTGATCCTGAACTGGTAAATTAAAGTTTATTATTACGTGCTTACTTTTTTTGGCGTTGTGTCTTTGTCTCGTTATCCGAATCTTCCGAATCGGATGATGATTGCTCAGTCAATTGTTTTAGTACGCCTTGCAGTCGTCCCTTCGCAACCAAGTAGTCGTTCCCGAGGACGTTTTCCTCCTTCACCTCCACTTTTATTTGAGGTGGTGACTCCAGTCTTGGCCGTTTCTCTTCCATCTTCATCTTGGTTGATGTTTTCTTGTGTTTCTTATTGGATTAATTAATTAATTGGATACTGCGGCGTCGATAAACAACTTCAACCAAACCAAACCATTACGAGAAGAAGAGCAAGAAAGAGCATCAAATTCAAAAACAGTGTTGCTCGCCCTTGCAGGCGCAGCTCGATTGGCAATGCAGTGTTGTCTTGTTACTACAGTAATAATTGTGACATCTAGTAAGTGGTAGGGACATGAAGCATTCAGCGGATTTCTATTTTGATCGATGACTGTTTGACTAGCGATTCATAGATGGCGAAATGTGTAATATACTCTCTTATTACTTTCCGATACATACCGAAGATATAGTATAGGAAAGTATTGGATTCACCCCGTTTGGTCGAAGTCAGGATTTCGACGGATCTCCACGAATCTCGCTCCCCTGAATCCGAAAAAGTGGTTTTTGGCGTGATGTCCGTGTGTGTGTGTGTGTGTGTGTGTGTGTGTGTATGTATGTCTGTCACCACGATTCCAGCCAAACCCAGCATCTAATCGGTATGAAACTTTGTACACGGCTTCGGAGCGGCCGTCTTCCGACCTGGTGCTCAACTAAGCAAAATCGGTCGGTAAAGAAGGGCACTGTACTAGGATGTCAAAACACACATACATATCTACTGCCAAAAGGTAAAAATAAAAAAATATAT
>JARJEB010025797.1:0-11476 GCA_030264535.1 Liometoxenus newtonarum
TTTCAATATTTTTATTTATGAGCCAATATAATATGAATTAATCGAAATATCAACTTGGGTCATGGGCCCCGAAACGACTATGCGCCTAGGGCCTCAAAGAGTATAAACGCGCCACTGCTTCAGGTTATATCAAGCTTGATACAACTACAGGTATGGTGGTGGTATGAATGAAGCATTCAACACGTAAAAACAAACGAAATATCGATTTGTAAAAAGTGAAAATGGTTAAAAGTAAGTAAGTAAGTGTACCTGAAACTATCAGCGCTTCATTTGGTCCGACGGTATGTATGTTCCCCATGGCAGGCAAGAACTGGACACAATTGGACGCAAACACTGAAATTAAATCCAAAAACTGTTTATAGTCGACTGTTAGGAAAACGAAATTAAAGTAAGTAAATAAACAAATTCATTTGTTTATTTTTAAGTAATTTAAGTTTAAAATACCTTCTTGATTATTAAACTATTCAAATAACTTGTAGCTGTTGTAATAGTAAAACAACAAAAATCAAAGCATAAATTAGTTTGCTTGTATGCATTGGTATTATCATCAAATATCTGAACTTTACAAGCAAATAAACTAATATCAAATTTAATATGCAAATGCTATCGCGAAATAAACAAATTAGACCCGCTTCTAGGCAAAAATAAAACGTTTAACATATGTAACTAACAAAAATCAATATATATTACCTAAATGTATATAAATAAATAGTTAATTGTTGTTAATTAAGGAGAATTGAACCAAAATCTAGTAGATTACACTTTAAGGTTATGTTTGTCTAAACCAAACAATAATTTGACAGTCCCAATTCCAGACATGGTTTTGACAGTTGATTTCTGTCATTATCATGTCAAGAAGTTCATAATAAGGCCGCAAGACGCACGATTTAAAATAATTTAAAATATAAATACGTTTAGTTTTAACAATGAAAACCGTCTTTATCAATGCAATCATTTGATTTATGTACTAACAAAAGTTAAAATTTAATCAAACATTTTTTATTTGGTAAGTCTCCTAGCGCCATCTTCGTCCATCCTTGTATGCTTGTTCTAACTTTGGCAACGTTCTATTCAGCGTGAACATGCTTTAAGCGCTTACGTTTATACGCGACGTAACGGAACTTGTAAGCGTTTAAAGGGTGTGTGTCAGCGCACTAATAGAACGCAGCCTGTAATTTAACTAATCATCCGCATCCGCCACAAGCAAGAAACAACGTTGTTCTTTAGGCGTGTTGAATTTTCCACTAATTTATAGGTAAGAACCCCATGTTTGAAACAAATATCGTATTCGACCGCTAGTATTAGTTGATACTAGTCCGATTGCAATAGTTTTTGTTAGTGAAATCAGGGCATATTTACTGTAATGTAATTTTAATGACAAATATGTCAACATAACCACACTTTTGGTATTGCAAAATGCAGACCAAATGATTGTTTAGCTCGCTCGGTTTTTTATTGATTGTAAATTAAGCATTTCTATTCTCTTTGCAGGTACGTATTACGATAATAAATCGGCAAAATGACCGACACAAGCGATCTAGACAGGCAGATCGAGCAATTGAAACGTTGCGAAATTATTAAGGAAGCTGAAGTCAAGGCACTTTGTGCGAAAGCCCGAGAGATATTAGTTGAAGAGTCGAATGTACAGCGCGTTGATTCTCCTGTAACAGTAAGTATCTTGCTTTTGCTTATTTTCTTTAAATCGTAAAACAGTTGTGAGTTCCGAATATTGCTGAAAATTAAACATTTTGTTATTTTCGTTTTTATAGGTATGTGGTGATATTCATGGTCAATTCTACGATTTGAAAGAACTCTTTAAAGTGGGAGGTGATGTGCCTGAAACTAACTACCTATTCATGGGAGATTTCGTTGATCGAGGCTTCTACAGTGTTGAAACGTTCCTTTTATTATTAGCACTGAAAGTACGTGTATTTTGTTTGAACAAATCTTCCGTTATTTGTGTAACTTATCAATGTTTATAAATAATAGGTTCGCTATCCGGATAGAATTACATTGATACGCGGCAACCACGAATCGCGTCAGATCACACAAGTATACGGCTTCTACGATGAATGCCTTAGGAAATACGGTTCAATCACCGTGTGGCGTTACTGCACCGAAATCTTCGACTATCTCTCGTTATCTGCAATCATTGATGGGAAGATATTTTGCGTACACGGTGGCCTTTCACCGTCAATTCAAACTTTAGATCAGATTCGTACAATTGATCGTAAACAGGAAGTACCACACGATGGACCAATGTGTGATTTATTGTGGAGTGATCCCGAAGGTATTACCAAAATGTTTCAATTACAAATTGCATTTTTATAAGTAACTAACTATTCTTTGTGGTCAGATACTCAAGGATGGGGTGTTTCACCGCGTGGTGCAGGTTACTTATTTGGATCGGATGTTGTTTCGCAATTCAATGCTGCCAATGAGATCGATATGATTTGTAGAGCGCATCAATTGGTCATGGAGGGGTATAAATGGCATTTTAATGAGACTGTTTTGACCGTTTGGTCTGCACCTAATTATTGCTACAGGTAAGTAAACTAGTTTAATGATATTTTCCTCCATTGCCTTCTCCATTAACTACCAACAAGTAATAATTATCTTAAAATTTCTGTAGATGTGGAAATGTGGCAGCTATATTAGAACTGAATGAACACCTACAACGTGACTTTACGATATTTGAAGCAGCGCCGCAAGAAACACGTGGCATACCGTCAAAGAAGCCACAAGCCGACTATTTCCTATAATCAATAACAATAACATAACAAAACTAATCAAACAAATTCCTCGTCTGTCCCAATGAAAACCTATTCACTAATCATATTTATATAACTACAAAATGTCAACTATAACTAGAATGAAAGTTACGAGTATATCTCATTTTACGTCTCATACATTCATAACACGTCGTATCATCTATTCATATATTTCTTATGATTAATCATTGTTTAATTTAATGAATTGTTTCACCAATTATGGCAGTAGTATTAAGATAGGCTTACTTGTCTAGGACGTCTAGGTAATATTATAATTTTCTATATTTTTCACGTTAAAACGTTCAACAAACGGGAATTATGTACGAATTACACAAATTCAAACAAACGAAAAATTCCTAACATGATTAGTTACAAAAATCAAATATTTGTAGTTGTACGTTAATAATTGATAAAGAACTAAAAAAAATCAGATTACTCACACACTCACATAAATCAAATACGAAAAATGTTTGTTCAATGATAAATTGTGTTGCTCCGTATTGAGATTATCTATCAATTCACAGAGAAAAAGGGAATTATACTAAGCGACTATAAAAATACCTAAAATAATTATCACTTAAATAGTTAAATAAGTAATTTAATTATAATATGATTAACTAACCGATATAAACAATACGCAAACGTATTTTTTGTATATGTAAATAATATTCGTAATTACTTGCTATTAATTTATAACTAGAAAATACAGAATAATCAACATCACTTGATGATAGTGTAATTGATATAGGATATGAAGCGAAAGACCAGCCGGAAGTGAAACCAAAGGAACAAATGTGTTTTTTTGTGATTTCACTTTACACAATTAGTATTTTTGTTAATTATTTCTCTTCAAGTTCATATTAGATAAATGTGAAACTGCCAAATAAACATGTTTCTTCGCGAATCGCATGCAAAAACAATTACCAATTGTTTAATTAAAGTGAATATGTTAATGAAATGATCATTGGAGTAGTAGTTTCGGTTCTTTTTTATATATAAACAAAAACAAATCAACATTTAGAAGATTTTTATTCTTATTGTTATTAATCTTATGTAATTACTTACATACCTTATTGTGATTGTTTTCTTGTTTCCAAGCCCTTCATTATTCAGCACGATTGTATTACTTAATTTGGAAATAGTTAATTTTAGACGCAACGCGGTTGTTTACTAAGTTTGACGGTTAAACGAGTGTTTTTATTACTGGGAGGGAGGATTATAAGTAAAAATACGAAAGACTTATTGCCCTAATATAACGATGGTCCACAGGGAAACTGTGGAACCACGAACTACCCGAAACACTCCCGCACATGCTGAAATAAAAAGACAACACAAGAAAAGTTTTTGGGGGAGTTAATATAATATTTACATCGTGCTTAATCAAGAGTATTCTGCATCGCATCCTTGTGCAAAATTTCAACATCAGGGGTGTTTAGAGGAGATACATTTCTTTAATTGTTTTTGTTTTGGCCTGTGGACAAATATATCCAAAGCCAAACCAACTTTCAAAGCGTTTGTACTAAAACACTATCATAATTTGCATCCCTTTTCAAGCTGAAAAAAATGGCAAGTTTAGGGGTAGTAGAAATTTTAATTTCTTCAAAATTATTTTTCCATCGCGTGGGTATATCCACAAAGGAACGTTTGAACGATTTACATTCAAACAAACCTGTTAATGGCAAGTATGTAAGTACCACGACCACCCTTCATGCAAAGGCTGCTTTTGGGGTAGTTAAAATTAAAATTTGGGCAAAATTCTTTTTCTAGCACTTGGGCATGTGTAGAAAGCAACTTTTGAATGATTTACTTCGAAACAAAAATCTTGTTTGCACCCCTTTATAGGGAAAGTTCAATCTAACATTTAGGGGTAGTTAAAATTAAAATTTGGGCAAAATGCTTTTTCCGACAGTTGGGCATATCCCCAGAGTAACTTTTGAATGATTTACATTGAAACAAAATTTTATTTGTACCCCTTTATAGGGCACGTTCGATTTTCCACGTAAAATACTACTTTAGGGGTTGTTAAAATTTAAATTTCTTCAAAATTCTTTTTCTGTCACTTGGGGATATCCCCAAAGCAACTTTTGAATGATTTACATTGGAACAAAAATTTTGTTTGCACCCCTTTATAAGGCAAGTTCCACCTACCACGTAAAATACTACCTTAGGGGTAATTAAAATTAGAATTTGGGCAAAATACTTTTTCCGACAGTTGGGCATATCCCCAAAGTAACTTTTGAATAATTTACATTGAAACAAAAATTTTATTTGGACCCCTTTATAAGGCAAGTTCCACCGTCCACGTAAAATACTTCTTTAGGGGTAGTTAAAATTAAAATTTCTTCAAAATTCTTTTTCCGCCACTTGGGGAAATCCACAAAGCAACTTTTGAATGATTTACATTGAAACAAAAATCTTGTTTCCACCCCTTATAGGGCAAGTTCCACCTTCTACATAAACTACTACTTTAGGGGTAGTTAAAATTTAAATTTCTTTAAAATTCTTTTTCCGTCACTTGAGTATATCCCTAAGGCAACTATTAAATTATTTAGGTAACGGTATTGACTAAGAGAATCCAGGTATTTATCTACCCCCTTCATGCATTCTGGGATTCTTGAATAAATTCAAATTACTGATTAAATTCAAAAACAACTTTTTACTACCCTCTATAAGCCATTATTTGTGTCCCAATTCATTCAACCAACTCACCCCTGAACCTATTCCACCCCTCAATTCTATAAGTTCAATAATTTCTCACGGAAATTGAAAATTCTCACAAATTTTTTCACCTACCTTTTAACAGAACCGTAAAATCAAGGTGCAAAGAGACAGACGTCCAGGTACCTTCCCTGTACCTTATGGATGAAGAGAACAAGCGCTTCTTGTCGAAATGTCGAACATCCCCTTGATTGCGACCTATACCGGCTATACCGTACATAATGCAAACAATTTATGGATACAAAATTACTAAAAATAACAAAAGGGCATACAGTACTTTGAAAATAATAAACATGGGTACGAAGCAATAGGATTTGTTTCATTGCAGCACTGTTTCTGTGTTAGTATTGGAGATGCAGATGCAAGATTAAAAGAAAACAGGAAGCAAATTGACTCCAACCACACCTGGCCATCATTTCTTATGATAAACTGTAAAACAATATGGCGATTTACAAACACGTAAAATTAAAAGAAAAATGGTTTGGAAAAGGGAGATATCAATGGATAGAATATGGTTACAGATATAGTGCACGGAGACCGAAGTATAAACACTTACTTACCTTGTTACATTTGCAGAAACGAAAAACTCAATAACAACGAAAGTAATTAATTAATTAATTAATAAACGACGAAGAAACACGTCTGCCGTGGTTGGGAACGATACTCAAAAGGACGCTAAGGTCGCTAAAAAAGAATAACAACTTTTGTTTTTGTTGATTGAATATTCGATTGATTGCGAGGGCGCCACCTTACAAAGACGTTATTTCCGCGCCAAATACAAATTTGAAATCTGCAAAAAAGAACAAAAAGCGATTTAAAACTTTCAAATCAATCTAATTTCGAACCGATTCTATATAAATTAATTATCATAATGTATAAGCAGTAGTATATACATAAATACGTTGAAAATTCAAGTCGATTTGAATGTTTTCAATGAAAACTTGCAACATTTTTACAAAAATGTACGATTATTTCGGAAACGATTAAAGTTACCTGTCTGAAAATTTGACAGCATGTCAATGTATGGAACAGTAAAATGCGGTGAGAATTTGGTCGGAAATTCCAAAAAATTGGTAATCTGTAAATAAAATTGTCATTTATTGACATTTTAACCTCAAAATGACGTTTCCATTGGCAACAAGAAGGTAAATACAATTTGTTTATGATTTTTAAGAATAATTAAAGCAAAAACACGCTTTGGTATAGTTTAATCTGATATATTTAAAGGTTTCAATTTGTGATTACATAAATTACATTTTTTTGACAGAAATACACGAATTATACAAAGAAAAAAAAAGACTGACATTGAACTTTGAATGAATCTTTCACAAATCGAATTAATATCGTTGTGACTGTTTGTACGTTTTGCGTTTCTTTTCTTTTTTTTTCTTCCCCAAAAACGAATACATTAACGAACTATGCACACAAAACGACTAAAAAAAAATTGTGAACGAATGGCACAAATAGATACTACGCTAAATGTAAAATGTTATGTCATAATACTAATTGAATGTTTTGTAGTCTAGCCTTTCCTCACTTATTTTGTATATGTATATTAATTAATATTATGTAAATTTTTGTTTATGTTTGTTTATGTTTACTTGTTTAAGAGATTCCAATTGCTTGGTGATGTTTGATGTGAAGATGTATTGCATCATTGCAAGTTATTCATCGCCAGCATCGTTTTCTTCGTCTTCGGAATCTTCCTCCTCTTCAGACGCTGGTGGTTTTTCAGCCTTCTTTGGTGGTCTGCCACGTCCACGTCCGGCTGAGATAGATTCAACAGAAAATATTTATAATTCAATAAAAAAGTGAAATTTAAATTAATTAAAATTAAAAAATACAGTCGACCAGTCATATTTGATTCAACTATGGCGCCCGCCATTTTGACATAACAAAATGTCACTTCCGACTAAACAGACTAAACAAAGAATAGGCTTGTTCCAATAAAGCATCAACTATGGCGCCCGCCATTTTGACATAACAAAATGTCACTTCCGACAAAACAGACTACACAAAGAATAGGCTCGTTCCAATAAAGCACCAAACTAGTTACGAACTGTTCGACGCATGAGCAGTTTTAAAAAAGCGGTACTTTTTTTAAAACTGCTCATGCGTCGTACAGTTCGGAACTAGTTTGGTGCATTGTTGGAACAAGCCTAATGATTACAGATGGAAAAAAAAGATACAGTGGTTCCTCTTGTACAAGCTCTTACATTCAATGTTTTGTTGTCGAAAATATTCAAATCACAAAATATTAGGTTAATGAGGATCAACTGTATGTTTTGTGTATTCACAAATGAATGCAAACGAAAATAAAAAGAGGGTGGGTACGTACGTTGCGATCTAGCTTTCGCCTTGACTGTCCTCTTCTTGGTGGTGCCCTTTGGTCTACCGCGTCCACGTTTCGCCGGCACTGGGGCCTCGTCTTCGATGGGCTTGACGGCCTCTTTGCGACCACGTTTCTTGGGCGATTCGCTTTTCGGTGAATCAATGTGGGCTGTTTTACGGCCACGTGTAACTGGTTCGTCCGACATTATTGTTATTTTCTTTTTTACTGGAACAACTTTTTTACTGGAATCAACAAAAAAAAAACGTTAATCAACAAAAAAAAAAACGTTATCATTTTGTTGTTTTATTTTTCAACTTGGCTTTGACCGTTATGTGTTATGTTACGACGCCACGCTTTTGTTACTTTGTTGATTGAGGTTATGGTTGGTTATCGAATCGTTTTATTGGAACGAACTGAAAAATGAAAATAATCGAAAAGCTAGCCGAACAAGCCGAATGCCAAAACCAAAGAGAGACACGTAAGAATGTTTTTATCATACTTTATTTTTAGAAATAAAACAAAACACAGTTGCGTCTGTACGTTTAGATAATATTTACAAGTTTCTTATCAATTTTTTTCAGCTTTTATTTGTTTCATTTTCCGTTAATTTTTATAAATTGCTTTGTATGCATGCATTTGTTTGAGAGTGTATGTTGAGTGGCATGTGTGAACGCGTCGTTTCCATGTTTGTAGTGTGTAAAAGGCGCCATTTACGAATAATGTATGACATTAAAATCGCGTACAACACCCAAATTTATTTCGTCTTTAAATCCCGAATTGGCGAAAGTGTAACATATTTTTTCGTGTAGAACAAAAATTCTCCTAAATTTTAATCTATTTTGCACAACGCGTCCACTGCGTTTTCACATTGAAAAATAATTTTCTTTCTGATACGAGGACGCTTACACTCCGGCCAGCGTTGATGAAAACCGCCATGCCAGTCGAACACGAAGCTATCTCGTTATGTGTGAAATTAATTTACCGGAGGAAACGATGCAACTTGTTTTTTTTTCCAACGCGAACAAAAATTGTAGAATAATTTGTTGGATTTAATGTGTATTTTTATAAAATGAAACGAAATTTCTTACGGATGTATGTTTCGATTAGATATTTTACGCGTACGTACACTGCCGGCTCGTGTATTTACAAAAACAACTTACCTCGGGTCGTCGTGCGTCGTACTTTGCTTGTAGCGTGCTCGTGCTCGGAATGATGTGTTCGGTGTTCGGTTGGCGCGGGCGCTCTTACAATCTCAACTTTCAACGGTTTTTATTTTACTCGGCTTGGCTTGTTCTGTGGGCATGGGCCTCCTGGCGTCGTGAGGGTAGATATTACAAATACCCATAATGCTTTGCAGTAGCGTTCAATTCAAAGTTACAACCAACATATGCAACCAAATTTACTTAAAAAATATATTTTTTTTACAGATCCAAGCGCAAAACGATTCTGAACACAACTGCAGAGCGTTCGAAATTACAACGAAATGTATAAAAGTGACCAAAATCCGATCGAAATGTCAGGATAAACATTTCCTTCGACTATTCCTCCGCCATTTCGAAAGTACCTTCGGCAAACCCATGTTCACTCAGTTGAGAGTGGGTGAAGTTAGGTAACTCTCCTTGCGCACTTTTTAAGGCCAACATCTAATAATTTGACCACAATACGTTGGGGAAGGTAATCATAAAATAAATTTACCTAACGCTACCTTCACCTTACCCTCACCTTTTCATTTCGAACGCGACCCTGCATCGTAGTAATCAAAATTTCAAAAGAACGAAGTAAATAACATATGCAACCCAATTTACAAAAGTGGCAAAAATCAATTTTAAATAACAATACGCGGTTTATCATTTTTTTTTATTATTAAACTTTAATAAGAATAAAGATACAACACTTATTCGTTCTCTTGGCTGCGTAGACGTGCATGTCCGTTGGTCAAACGGATCGATAATTGTTGTGCCCTTTCCACGATATCCTTACGTTTCTTTGAAGATACGCCGTGCGCGATTTCACCGCAATATTTACGGTTTTGCATCATAAGGACTTCCAGTTCCTATAAAACATGCAAAAACAAACATTATTTGCATACATAAATACATACATACATGAAAAGTACATGAAAGTAGAAAGATAAGTATAAATCAGACAAAGTTATCGACATAAATTGTTTTCACTCGCAAATTACGTCAAAGAATAACATCACTTTCATTTACCTTAACGTTGTGTACCAAGAACTTCCTGAATCCGGTGGGCAACATGTGCTTGCTTTTCGCAGCGGAACCGTAACCAATATTGGGCATTAAGAATTGACCCTTGAAACGCCTACGGACACGATTATCGATACCCTTGGGTTTGCGCCAATTACGCTAAAACAAACAAATTTATAAATATCCTACAATTTCAAGTGGCATCACTTAAATTATATAAATTTAATTTATTTTTAAAATCAGTAGAATGTGTCGACATTTAGTATTTATTCAGTCGCAAATTACCAAAAAGCATCATGTAAAGTTTTGGCTTGCCATCCAAGCACCAAGTTTTGTTTGGTTTGGTTTATATATTATAATAAATAGATTTTTAGTTACCTTAAGCTTGCCATAACGGTCTGATTGATGTCTGATGAATTTCCTTGTACGTTTCTTGACGATCGTCGGCCTGTATACTGGACGAATCGCCATCTTCTAACCTAAAACATGAATGCACTGTTTACATCTTCATTTATCAATCATAACAATTAACAAGGATACAAATACGGACAAAAATAATTAAAAGACTTATAGGTTGATTGATTTCTGATGAATTTAAATAAAGATACTTACGGATTACTTGGATATATTAAGAAAATTAATCCGGGAACAACACTTGATGCTGCACTTGCCGATTGACGTGTTGATAGAGAGAGATAGTTCAATGGGATAGAGATAGAGTGGAGTGAGAGAGATAGTGTATTGGATGCTGCCGCGGTGGGGCGCCACCAGCACTAATGGCGTTTTCCGTTTCCATTTTTACACTGAGCTGCGTTCGAGAACGTTACCTATGGTTACGTTAGTGTAAATCTCACATTGGGGTCGCGGAGGCATAAAGTAAAGCAAAGTCGAGGGCAAAGTAAGCTTTACTTTTCGAACGCAACTGTCATAACCTAAAACTAGATCAGTAAAATCTAAAATTACCGGAAACAGAGAAAGAAAATGGTTAAAATAGTTTTTTCTAAGCAGGATGCAACAGTTTACAGATCAAATCAGCAACGCATAGCATGGAGTCATCTGAACAATAACGAATCGCAATAACGCATGTGCGCATATGTCAAGTAATATATACTGCTGCAGACTCGACTGTCGCGATTATTGTTACTTTTAACGCGACGATTTTGACAGTTTTCGAACGATTCACTGCTTAGAGTATATAAAATGGAGGGAACATAGACTATTTAGTCCAATGTTAGCTTTTTAAGCCGACTGAAAGGCAAAAAATGTTATTCTTAAGTTTTAAAATCTGATATTGCGCAAGCGTGAATAAGAGGTATGGTCTAATGTTGCATAAGAGGTGTGCTCTAAGGTTCCACCCAATGGTTCCACAGTAACAAGACCAACACGACTTAAAATCATGGATGTACTTAAAATAAATGCAGAGAGCCTAAGAGCGTTCAAGGTTGTGT
>JARJEB010025798.1:0-19644 GCA_030264535.1 Liometoxenus newtonarum
ATAGAAATAATTTCGAAAAATAAAAGTAAAACACGCGGGCAAGAGATAACCGACTTGTTCAAGTTGAATAAATTGTGTCGAAATGCTAATGAGGAGAAGAACACATTATAATATTTACATATTTATTTGTCTTTAAAAATGATAAACAAATAACATTAAACAAAGAAACGGGACAAAACTTGTATTTTTAAGAATATAGCTTACACGAATTGATGTTAACTTTAGTTTTAGGCATAGTGCAAAAATGCAAAAAAGTACTATTATTTGAGATTGGTTAAAATAACAAAATAATTTGTAGTTGTTGGAGCGAAAGCTCGGAATTCAAATTGGAATTTATTTCTTATGCTTGTTCGTAGATTCGGTGAAAGTTTAATTTAACTTTATACTTTGTTGATACGTGCATGTAACTTAAAAAAAATATATGTAAACGTGCGATTTATTGCTTTTAATGAATGGTTGAAATGTTGATTTGAGTGCGTACAGTCCAGCGAAACGAAGCATTTTATATTTCAATATTTTTCATATGAATAAAAATGTTTTATACCGGAAAAATGTTATTGTTCTTTCGAATGAACAATTTGTAGATATGTGGATAAATTATATTTACTAGTTAAAAAGATTTACGTATTAAAGTGATTAAATAGGTATATTTTGTAGAGTCGGTCAAAGATTCATTTAAGTTTGTTCTTTTTTGCCATACGAAACGCGAATTTTAATTTAAGTTATAATTGCAATAAGTCCTCGGGTGATATTCGGTTTCCCTTTTTTCCAATTTCAAACTTTCTTTCTTCTTTGATGTTATACATAAGTAATTTATTCATTAAAAGTAACATGAAATAAGGCTAAACAAGTAAGAATTCGATTGAGCACTAAATTTGGTTGACCAGATTTGGTTGAACTGTAGCAAGAACGAAGTATAGTAAGTAGTTAGAAAAGAATACAATAATAAACGACTACGATCTGCGGGCCGCACCTTTCGAAAATGAAACGACCGAAATGAGATAAATTACACTTTCGATATGACACACTTTGTCGTCAATGCAACAGGTCTACGTTTCTTGTTCACAGCTAAGCTACTCACAGAACAACTAACACAAAATATAAATGATTAAAAAATCTACCGAAAAATATAAGAAACAATTTTTTGTTTATAATTATAATAATGACAATATGCAATAATTGAGTGAGGACTTGAGTTGAGTTGGAGATTTTTCTAGAGTTGATAGACCATTTCCCCTTTGTGGTTTCAAATATAAACCATGATTGCACGTTGAGTTGAGGATTTTCTATTTTGCAAAATAAACACGTTTTACAAATATTGAAACCAAAGTATGTAATGTACACTTGAATAGAAAAGTTTTCTTGCTTTTAAATTGACGATAAAACACAGAACGACGCGTGATTGCGTGTATTATGCAACTATATAAACTAATGGTAACAACATTTATTATTATAGCCGCATTTACAATAATTCTTAAAACTATAAAACTTTCCAGAAAACTGACACCATATTCGAATGAAATACAAAACTTTTTCATATTGATATAGCAAACATTAGAACAAAATACGAGTAGACTTTGTGTGTATTAATTAAGATCAGTGGTCTTAAACTCATAATGCAAACGGCCCGAACGAAAATTCCGATTGGGGGTGGGGGTGACGGGCCGTATTAAACAATTAAACTGTGTGTTTTGTACAATAAAATTCGTATTCTAATAACTAAAAACACAACATCAAACTTTTCAAAAGAAATAATTTGTGTTCGGAGGCCGTGTAAAACCGCTTCGAGGGCCGGATGCGGGCCTCCAGTTTGAGACCACTGTAAGTAACGTGGAGTACCTATATTTCATTCGGAATTTGTATTTGTAAATCTAAAAGTATTTGTAAATATAAATTGCCCATCGGTTGAGTTTGGTTTGGGCATAAAACTATTACGAACAAAACCGCATTGTGCGAGCACGTTCAATTCATTTCTTGGTCTATATTACAATATCTAAATGTCGTCGAATTAAAATTGTTGCTTTCTTAGTGGTTGTATTCATACAATCGTATGATTGGTATAAGTCTAAAATCGAATTCTTGCATATATTTCGTTTTTTTGCTATTTCATAATCGTGTTTCATCACTTTACACAGACAACATTTATAAAACTATTTCATGCAATTTAAGGATCGTTGTACTTTGTACGAACTAAGTATACTAATTGTTGCAAAAGGAATCGAAGTAGGTATCTACTCAAAAGGTATTTAAATTTTGCCATTTTCTTTCTACAAGTACAAGATATATATTTATTTCTATACTGTTTGGTTTTTTTGTCCTGTAACAAAGCCTTACATTATTCAATTCAATTTAGTAATGTTTGATCATCTCAGTTCTTAGCGCTTAGTGCATCTTCCATTCCTAACTTTCTCTTCTATACTCTTCTTGACTTGTACTTCACGTTTTTATTATTTTTATTTACAAAACAGGACAAGAATTAAAAAAATTTCAATTATTAGTCAGTATATTAGTCAGTAAATTTAATTACGGAGAGACTTACAAGTTTTTTGTCTAATTAATCAACTGTTAATTAATTTCGGAGCCGGTTTAAAAATGTTTATCCGCGACTACCAAGTAAAACAACCATTATTAGGTGTGTATGCAGGCACATATAACCCACATTAATAGCACTCCCGAATGATGGAGCTTGACACACGTCAATAATAGGTCATTATTCCTCTAGAGATTTACTTTACGTCAAGCACAGCTCTTCGGTGCATTCAACGGACTGCTTCTAAAACGTCATCTAAAACGTCATCTAGGATTATGTGTTGAATTCCATGGTTGAATTTTTAACTTTAAAAGCCAAATTAAATTTTGTCGTCGCAGATAAAGTATAGTATTCAATTCGCGCATGTGCGCTATTATATGCTCGGGCTATTACTCCGCTCGACTAACGTCTCGCTACATAAACTTCGCCCTCGCGTATAATAGCCTGCATATGCGCTCATTGAATAATATACTAATATTCTTAAATACTATTCAATACTACACAATACTAAGTTTAAATAGAATAATTAATAACTTCAGAAATGAGGTGAAGTGATGCACCATCAATGATTATATTATTCTTTGACTTCTATAGTAGTATAGATAGAATATAAGACGGTTGTAACAAAACGTGTATAACAAATTGTAAATGTATAACGTTTATAACTTCATAATGAACTAAAACTATATGTATACAATAGCAATCGAAAAGAACATAAAACTAAAATAAAAGCATGATGTGCACGTGGATAATAGGTTTTTCAGTGTGGAATGTTTTGATTCTTTTGGTTCTTGATGATTTATATTTTATGGTGCTTACTTCGTTAACAACTAAGTGCTAATTACAATGCAATATCCCAATATCCCAGATATTATTTTTTAATATTCACTATTCTATTTTCACTATATGACTATCCGACAACACTCCAGTGCCGGATTTACCATAAGGCGGAGTGGGCCCCCAAATTATTAGAATTATACCCTCTAATAGGGACGTACTGGCCATAAGAACGTTTGGGAATATCCCTAGAGGCCGGATGGCATAAAAGATGTTGAAATTTTTTAGTTATCGAATATTTGAGATTTGAGACCCTTTTTTTGGTCACTTGATCTGCCATGCGGAAGATCGATTTTTGGAGATTTCAGACCTGGCTGATTCTAAGACCCAGTCCGTCCCTGCCACCATAATTCACTTTTTGGGGCTTACGGGGGCCCCAAAAGGAATGAAACGCCTAGGGCCCCAATCTTGTTAAATTCGCCACTGACCTACTCTACAAATCAATAACTTTCGAAAATATAAATTAAATGGTAAATAATTGCAAGGATGAATAATTCTCATACTTATAGCAATAGAAATCTATCAGTTTTAAATTTAAGTTAGTCCTCTTTACTTTTAATTAGTAGTTAGTACCTATGTACGCTTACCGTGCGTTTATTTTACCGTGGAACTAAAGACTCACTGACGGACGGGGAGACGTGTGGGGATGTGGGACGGACGACGACACACCACGATGACAAGTCAGTGATTATTGTAAACCGTATTGAATCGAGATTCGAGTTGTGTGGGTTATTTGAAAGTCCTAACCCTTGAGATAGAAGTGAACGATTGATGAACAATTAAAATATGACAAGGAACAAAATTGACAACTGACAGTAACGACATGATCATAAAAATGAATTACTTTGATCGTGCATCAGCACTGCGATGAGTTTGACTCGTTTATTTTAGTTACATGCTTTTGTTCAATGGTAAAATAAACGCTCTGTATATGGTGATGGATTCTGAATATAAAAGAAAATGTAGAAGAAGACGTAGATACTCTTAAAAGCTTAAAACTACAACGTACCACAAATATTTCTATATATCTAAAGATCATTTATAATATATAATGTCGAATGGCAATGTAATTTAATAGAAGTAGGTATACTCAGTGATTGAAGTGATTCAAGAAGGATTCAAGTCATTGAAGCAATCGTAGCAATGGCAACTCATTAGTAAATGAGAACGCAATTTGAAATTATAATCAATTGGGTTGAGTTTGTGAGCATTTCCATAAAGCACGACGTATTTAACGCCATATTTAAACATATGTTAGTTGTTTCAACTTTCAACTATATCTTAAGATTTTGTTTGAAAATAACATAAATTTCATTCTTCATTTCGATAAGATTTGTTCGTGATAAAGACTATTAATTTTAATCAACATTATGTTTCAAATTATAATGCAATTATTATTTTACATATTGTCTATATAGAAGCTAAAAAATAGAAAAAAATAATAAAGTTTGTAATTTATAACTGTAGAATTGTTTTTATAAACTTCAATTAACGTTGTTTTCGTTTTTTGAGTTGATTCGATTGCTTTGTTAAAAAAAACATTTATTTGTTTGTTGGCTTAAATTAGTTCAAATTGGTTAAGTAAACTCGACTATACTACATTGGTAGATTATATTAGCCGCAGGAATGCTCAGGAACAAAATAAGAAAGCAGAACGACTAACAAACTCGGAACAAATAGGTACACCGGCATAAATTTGTTTTTTTTTTTGTAATATTACAATCTTTAAGTTGTTATATTGTTTTAATATCAAATTGAAATAAATGCCAAAATGCAATACAACACACCAAAAGCAACCTAAAGTTACCTATACATGTAAATTTAATAAGTTAAATCATTAATTGAGTTACATAAATTGAACAGGAAAGAAAATAACACAAATAAGCAAGAAAGCAAAAAAAAAATGAATGAGAACAATTAAGAACGTGAACATGAGCAATTAACTGAATTAACTTTGGTTATTAAGTTTGCGGAGTTATGTGTTGAGGTGAAGTGATAAATAGAAACACGTATTAAAAAGTTCGTATACATAATTTATTCTTCTTCCTTTTGATGTGATGCTGATGCTTTTATATGTTCTACTCAATTGACTGTGGTAATAATTCTACTACGAAATGAGGAACGCATGTGAAAAATATGATAAAACAATGACGGATTATTATATTTCATCAGCATCGCAATAGTAAACGCAACGATTGCGAATATTGCGAATGAGCATTAGCAAGAATACCTAAGTGTAAGTTGTGGATGGAATATTAAAAGAAGATTTCCCCATTATACATACACACATAGAACCATTTGTTCATCAGTGGGACTAAATAGATATAGATATACCTACACAATATTTTAATTTCATATATTTGTGTGAGCAATAATTATAATTACTTTTTGCAAAAACACTTTAGCACTATACATGTTCAAGCATAAGATTAATTTATTGAGCAATCTTCACACTCCAAAATTTGTGATTGTTTCATTTCTGAATCTCCCATTCTGATTTTTAGTGGGATGAAGTTGCAAATATTTACAAATATTACGAAGGAATATTTAAATATGTGAATAAGTGTTAAACAAATATTTAAAATAATAATTAAAGAAAAATAAATAAACACTATTGTTTACCACTGTAATCGAATAAAGTTCCTTCCTACACAGCAATTAGAGATATTAGAGATATACCTTCAGCCAAGCCTCTTTCTTCATAAATATCCAACAATCCAACGCGAATCTAATGAAATAATGAACGTTAATAATATTAACATGAACTTACGAACATATTAAACATTATTATGAACATTAACGTAAATATTAGCAACGTTAATTATACAAGGAATTTATAGCTGATGCGGAGCTTTTTATTAATTTCTTGATTATCAATAGCATTTATCCATTATTCATTATTTTTATGGTTTACTGTTGAATGAGTAATTCACATATTTCACGTACTTGCATACAATTAACTTTTATAAATATTTATTTTTCTTTCTTTAGTATCTTTCAATTACAAGGCAAACAACTTGTAAGTAGATACAAAATTGAATTGTTGATTTGCTTACTTATATGTTTATATTTTCAAAATTTTTATTTACGTTTCTTGATAGAACAAAAGATTTGTGAAAAATAATTGTTAATTCGTTTTCTAATTTTTTCTATATTTATTGTTTCAGTTTCTTTAACTCAGTGCGTAAATAAGTTTCCCGCAAGTATCAGTTACTTGTTTAACCACAAGTGAATGAAAAAAAGTTGTCAGTTTTGAAAGACTTCCCGGAAGAATCTTCAACTTTAGTTCTTCACTCTTCATGTCAAAGTTGTTACAGACTCGTAATTTCGCTGAATGCGTAATATAAAAGGTAAGAAATTGCAATTATCCAATATTATTATTTACTATTCCTATTGCCATTACGATTATCTACCATTGATTTAGTGCTGGTATTAGGTGTTATGAAACAACTTGTTATCCTTAATTGTTATCACGATTAAACGAGTAGGTATGTGTATGTTATATAATTGCGCAGAATATACAAATGATTTCGCGGTTCGTTTCAAACAAAACTTCCTCGCACTTTAAATATTTTCACTTTAAAAGAAACTACTTTGTAATTTGTTTGAATGTTTTAACGCTACATTAACGCATTAAATGTTAAAATTTCTTTGGTATGTTCCAAGAATGAATGAATCTATGTAGTGGCGGATTTACCTATGGACAAAACTGACCAGTGCGATGAAAAAACATACATAATAATTTTTATTTTTGACATTTGTGAGCCCCAATTGCGCTAAATCCGCCACTGAATCTAACGTTGCAATAATTATAAATTACGATAACCATTTTAAGAGGAATTTATTTTTAATTCAACATACGATGTTAGTGAAACGGAAAATAAGTTTTGCACGTTTTGATATACTTAAATAAATCGCAGAATATTAGAAATAAACGATAATTTTGTGATTGATTGTATAAACTTACTTTACTATGTCGTCCCAAAGTAGAAGGTGCATGAACAACGTATATCTGTGGTTGTACTGTTTGCATGGAATGTTTTCCCAACCACGAACTAACCATTGCATCCCGTCCACCGATACGTAGATTTTCTTGTAAATTCTCATCGGCCAAAGATTGTCGAAAGCATGGGCATACCAAACGTGCGGTTCTGTACGAAGCCACTGCTGCACAGACGGTTTCGATTGCTGCGATTATTAACAAACCAGCGTTTGATAATAAAGCTGGATAATTTGATGGTACGACTTCCACAATATCTTCAGTAATCTGAAAATATACAAAAATACCATAAACTCTAGAATAGTGAAGTGAAGAAAACAAAACAAAAACAAAAAAACAAATAAAAAATACGTACGTATGTATACGTATCGATGGAAATATTATTGATGCGTGATGATGCGCAAAGTATAGAGAATCACGAAATACGTGTAAATATAATAACTTTTTATGATAAATTCAACCTTGAACTATGAACCCGCGGGGGCTATTCGTTTGCTTTGGTTTGCTTTGATTATACTGTATGCCTTTCGGGTCGTGATCATGATCATCGTCTTATCTCTCTTCTCTGCAAGTGATTTTAATGCTTTTTGTTAGTTTGCGCATTACTCGGTCTGTACTCGGTCATACAGCAACGACACTGGGAAAAGGAGGAGCAACTTAAAAATTAAAACAAACAAAAAATGGAAATAAAATAAAAATAAAAAAAACTTTGAAGATGTGATCATTGATGAGCGTATGAAAAAATCTTATGGGTTTGTGCACGCATTTACATTCCATGAATTCTTGCGTACAGTTTTCAATGATCTAAAAAGTTTTAAGCATTTCTATCTTCATTTTAAGTATCGTACTTGCAGTTATAGATACGAGTATACTTAAAACATCATTTAATGTTCATAAATATACAGCCAATAGTGTCTAAAAAATAAAGTTTGAACTCAGCAGAAATGAAATTAATGCAGCAGCATATAATTGGATTGAATCGGAGTAACTTCTAAATAGTCATGTAAGTAATTGAAAAAGTTACAGTATTTAATGAAATTGAAACTAATTGAGGTCTATTTAGTTCAAATTATTGTGGGTAAAGTTTAGTCGAAATTGTTTATGATAGTAAATGAATGAGGTCAATTTAAATTTCCCGCTGAAAGCTATATTTTTGCGTGGGAAATTTGAATCTCTTAACTCATCACCATATGTATCTACTTGAACTATGCAAATATCATAAAATATTTTTTATTGTTGTTCTAATAATGTTTATTCAATATATTGTGACTGGTAGTTGAACAAGTGGCAATAAAACAATTTCTTTTCGACGTGCCCGTGCCTGTAACCTACATAACTTCGATCAATTAAAATTCACTTGTCGATTTGCCGACTTACCGCCGACTTACGAGAACCAGACACGTGAATGCACCATGCCGACTTTGCAAATAATACACACTCATACATGTATTTGCAATTTGTCATTAATTTGTTTTTGCCAATCCTCTTGTACAGGCATTCGAATATTGTTGAATTTTCTGACACATGCGACACGTGAGAATTGTGTGTGGTGTGAATGTTTAATGAGATATAGATATACGAGTAGTAATGAAATAATGCGTATTTGATGATGAAAATGCCAACTTGAGGCTATCAATCGTAATGAGAATGAGAGGCGCGACATGGAATCAATAATCGTAAGTATTATCATTGAAATAAAAAAAACGAGGCGTCCTTAACATAACGAAATGAAATCAAAACAGAATATGAATGAATTGGTTGGTTAACTGTATGCAGAAATAGAAAATTATTGAGAACATGCAACAAGGACGAGAATAACAAAACGAAATTGAGAAGGTTGAACGAAATTAGTTCACTTACAATGTAATTTGATACGTTTTGTTCGATTTCATATTTTAAGTCTTCGAACGAAAAACTATTTATTTGATCTAATTTGAATATTTAAAAAAAAAATACATATGTTCAGTGACGGATATTGCAAAATTCCTTTTACGATCAACGAGATATGGTCGGGAAAGTTGTGCGGTGCGAATTTACCGCACCGATTTATTTAATTAGAAATAATTGCATACAATTTGAGGGGTAGATATATATTTGCTTTGTTTTGGGCGCCCCTCAAGGTTTGAGACTCCAAGCGGCCGAAAGTAATATATGTAATTGTAAGTTCAATATTCTATATATACATATTTACGTGTGATTTGTTTATTTATTTCGGAGTCGGAGTGCTTTGAGTTCTTGTAACATTTAGAATTGGGAGCGGCGAAATTACACATGCATTTGCAAGTAGTTTTAAATTAAATCACAGACGTCCTTGAATTACATTCGCATGATGAATAAAATTACCTATTTAATAATAATTTAGTTTAACATATGTTAATATAAACAATGATAGAAAGAAGAATGAAAGAAAGCACGTGGTTCAACAAGTGTTCACACATATCAATCACGTTTTATGAAGCGGGCAACATGTTTAGTATTTTTTGAGTATTACCGTATTACCGACTGTTTGATAGTTTCTTTCTTTCATATTTGACTAACGTTGGATATAAAATTTATTTCTATTCTATGGTTGTAACTTACAAATTTGTAAAAGACGAGAAATACATAATGTACGTATGTATGAATATGTAAAAGTATGTATGCGAATTAAGTAAAGTTGGTTACCAAACCCATATAATGTGGGCATGTAACGGAATGTTTTCGAAGCACGTTTTTCACATTTTCTGTATTTTTTTCTCTTCGCTCATTATTTGCCTCCACTCTTCTCGTTTCAGACGTGTACACACAAAGATTTATTATATACATATTTATCGAAGTTGTGATTTGTACAATCGTCTGTTGTTCATTATTTTGTTTTTGGCTTTGTTTTTGTTTGGAATGTATTTTTGTTTTTATAAAAACAAAAATTCACTCACGTCTTGAATGGTGCGCAATAATTATGCCTTATTCGATTCACGAACATTATGACATAATCATTATGAATTAAGTAGTGAATTACTCGAATTTAAACGGTTCAGGGTTATGGGAAAATGCAACTTTTGCTCCTTAAAACTTTGCATAAATCAAAACACTCAATTTTATTATGTTCATAATTCATTGAATAATGTCAGATACCTAATTATGAATAATAAGTACTTACTTCTAAATTTTTCTCGATAATTTCGCTCTTATGTACATCTCTGGCCAGACCGGTGGCGGCTAAAACTAAGACCAATTGCGCAATTGCCAACGTAATCAAATTCAGAACGAGGGAAACAGTTTGTGCAACTTTCTGTGCTCCTGTTCGCAAGGGACACCAACTTTTGGCCGCTGCAAGAATTCCAGCTGTTCCGGCACTCACGGCCAAACAACCGCCCCACAATCCACCTCCAATCTGAAACAAAGAAAGATATATTTGTTAATTAATTCTATTACAATTAGGTATACGGTAGTGCGGTACAGGAATTTTTGAGAAGTCGCTGGTAATTTAATTTTCGAAATTATTAAAATTGAAAACATGAAATTTATGTTGTAGCGCGCGCTTCTTCTCGAGTTGAAATACTTGTTAGTTCTCGTTATTATTGTCATTGAACTTGTAATAATAATAATGACAACAAGTTGATGGTAATTTGACGCCATCGTCTATATTTTAGTGATTATATTTATATGTATACATTTTTGAATCTTCAAATAACCGTATTACAAGATTTACAGTAAAAATTGAGGCCTATAGCAAACACAAAAAGTATCACAGTAGCTTGGTAATGATAATTATTTTCTTATAACTTTATAGACGTGTTTTTACTTAATATTATACGTATCAAATAAAAACGTAGAAAAGAATATAAAAAAAAATTACTTAGTGTTAATGATATTATAATAAAAAATTACAAATCCCAAGAAAAAATGAACTAATTAGTACTTAAGAAGTACACGAGCTGTTTTTATTATCGTCATTATTCATTTTCGCTTTTTTTACATATACATGTAGGTAAGTTGGGTAGGGTAATCGGTATTTTTCATTCCTTTATTTTAACGGGTGTGGTAAAAATTATAGTCAGTTATGTAGAAGGTAATTTGAAATAGTTAAGTTTAAATTAAATCTTATTAGTGCTGCTGACAAATTAACAAGTTTCGTTTCTGTTTTGGTACTTGAACCATGTCCTCATAACTGTTATTGTGTTATTGATGAAGCCAAAGTATTGTAACAATATAGCTAACAAGATTCAATGTCAATTCTTGAATTCTTTTGCTACTATGCATGCAGAATAAAAATAATAATTCATTTTAGTTTCGTTTCTGTCTCTCAACAAAACTTTCAGAGAAACGTTTAAAAGATTAATGAATTTCGAAAGTTTACTGGCAGCTAATTATGCTTCAGCTTAAAGTTGCGGAATTTATTATCTTATAGCCGTTTTAAATAGCGTGGAAATCAATTCTTCGTTTTAATAAGTTAAGCGTCAAGTCTAAAAGAAGCCTTTATTTTTCGTAAACTCTTTTTTACGTAACGCATAAAATGCACATTAAAATTAAATAATCATCAATGCATGAGTATATACTTTTGCTTTTCCTTTTTTTCAATTTTGTTTCTTCATTTTTCGTTTTTAGTTATTAGTTTTCTTATTGCTTTATATGTATATGCATAGAAATCTGTTCACAAATGACCGTTCTCGAAAGTATCAAGCAACATAACATTTACTCATTTATAGATAGACATAGTCATAGTCTTCATAATATTTTCTCTATACATAGCTATATTTAGACTCATGTGTGTTGTTGATGAGGATGCAGGAAGCGATTATAAAAGAATTAACTTCATCTTAGGTCTTACCTTAGTTGTTACGCATAGACTAACATAACGATGAAACAACTAAGAAGTGAGGAAGCACTATGGAAAAGCAAATAAAACGACATTGAATAATGTCCAGGTCCAGGACTTTAAGAAGATTGCTTTCTCGTGCCGGTTATGTCGACTCATGTTTTTTTTTCATATTTTCTTGTTCTTCGTACATGTTCCTAGTTTTTTTTTCTTTTCTAATTTCTTTTCACATCTGCTAAATAATTCTTTTGCCAGCAAAGAAGTGAAGATTTCCATTTCAAGTAGAGAAATGAAAATGAGGAACTAACACAAAAATAAGCGAAACGTCAGGAATCTAGCAAAATATACAGCACGTTTATACTTTATACGTAATCGATTTGTTATACCTCCATGGGTGCCATATAAAATGTAAAATTGTGCATTATATAGCATTTCCTGTCCGTTTGTCTTGTCCATCTTGCTTCAGAAATAATTTTATTTCATTTTCTATTCACTATTCTGCGATGTTTTTATACCTTTTGTTTTTTGTTTCTCTATTAGAGATTAGATTAGAAACGTCCGTACATTTATTTTTTGACATTTATTTCAACAAGTGTCCGAATAAATGTCCGGACATTTTTGGACGGAAATTTTTCATATAAGTAAATGACATTTTAGGAAACTTAAAGGGACATCACTCTTTCAGTGTTTCAGTTTTTTTTTTATAGAAATTTAACATTGTTGAATGAAACTTTTTCATGTTTGAATTTTGAAACAACTCACAAACTCGCTCACAATGTTTTATTTTTTATTTTTTATCATTAATTTGTGGCTGTATATTGGTCCCAAATCAACGTTACAGTTTCCCCCACCCCAACGCCGGAATTTAAGGAAGTGTCCTGTCCACTTAAATATCCTAATGTCCTAATGTCAAAAATGGAAACTTTTTACACACATTTTCAACAAGTTTAAAGAGTTAATTCAGTTCATTGTTCCCTTCATACATTTTCACAAAGTCCCCTCATTTTAGTCATGTTGCAATTTATGCAAAAGTAAACTTGTTTTTGGTTCAGTGTAAGTATATTGTGAAAATACAAGTTTATATTGCATGTTTCTAAGGATAGTATTACAACAAGATCAGTTACAACTTAATCTACTGTGTTTGTGTGTTGGGTTGTGTTATATAGTGTTGGTTGACTGAATGGAATCTAGCAAGTTCCTCAATGGCCTCAAGGATGCTGCACATCCTGTCTTGATTACGTCTGCACTACACATATTTGGCGTTACTACACAGTACACACTACACTACACATATGCGTACAAGTTCAAGTATGTTATGCTTTGAAACAACTATAATGCCTAATAGCTTCTGTCTTTTTATCTTTTCATACTTTTTTTTACAACGTTACTGATGGTAGGTAGAAAAAAAAGAAAGACTTCTTTCTACTTTTGAATAAATTTAAGTATACTTAATTCGTAAATGCAATCAATACCTTAATCTTTTAAGACATTTGGCTTTGTCTTGATATCAATATCACATACTTACATTTCTAGTTCAAAAAACACTTTCGATTTCTAACGTTTATACTTATACTTAATTGAAAATGATGAAATAGAGGAATTTCCAAAAACAAGGACAACTTAATGCGTAGGTATAAAGAGAAGTAAACAAATAAAAATAAATGTATCCTGTCTTCAATTAATGATTGAAATTATCTACATTCCAGTTCATTAAATGATAAATTTTAAATGTCATTTTCTAACTGCGTCTTTTATATTTTACTAATGAGATTGTCTAATTGTGCGACGCCGTACTTTGGTAGCAATTTATTAATAATTGGGAAAATCCTATCAAAATTTAGATTTTTATCAATTTGAATGCTATCTTTGTTGTATAATTTTATTTATTTTTTGTTTAATCTTTGAACAATATAATTTATAATCTTCAAGTTCAATGATTGAAACGAAACGAGATACTTATGAGTTAGATAAATGCAATTGAAAATACCATATGGTCATACTTAATGTCAAGAAAAAATTAACGCTCACACGGTTAATCATTTCGCATAAATTATAAGAAATAACATCAGTACAAGTCCAAGTACTTTGCAAAGTTTTCTCTATCTACGGTGCGTTTATTTTACCGTCGAACATGCGGCATGTCCTATGTTCGCAACTACAATAAACGAGTCAAACTCATGGCGGTGGGGATTTCTGTTGCTAAAGACACACTGTCAGACGGGGAGAGAGTGGTGATGTGGGACGGAAGGAACAAAATAGACAACTGCCAGTAAATTACTTCAATTATGCATCGCCACTGCCATGAGTTTGACTCGTTTATTTTAGCTGCGAACATAGCGTGCTATGTTCGATGGTAAAATAAACGCTCTGTATATTAAGTACTATTATACAAGTAAGCGCTTGCTTATCTACATGCATATATGCATGAATAAATATTGAAAATAAGTTGATTAGAATGTCTCTTTAATTAGACGAACAAGAATTCAAATGTAAAAGCTGTGCCTTAATAGAAAAGAATAAATAAATTCCACTTCCAGTAGCACTCGCTCCGGCACATGTTAATGTATCACATGGACATGATCAATGCACGCTTCACGCAGTTGCACAAACGCGGGATAAAAACGTGATTAATGATTATTGTGATCAAAATTTATGCAATTAACTGTTAATGCTTGATTTAATTAAATTGCGAATAGTCAACTTCAACAACTAACACTTAGGTACATGCATTGTATTTAGTAACACGTGTCTAAGAAACTTGTAATGTTTAAGAATAAGTATAAAATTTATGAATGGAATCGCACGTGAATGTAAATCATATAAATACATATAAATCCATTCGACTTGAAATGAAAAGCATAACTTAGAAAAGAGATAATTAAATTAGAACACTTACTTAAGTTATTAAAATTCTTTCGAATATTTGTGTGGAGTGTGGCACGTGTTATTAAACGTTATTTCGGTTATTCTTAAAACATGTAGGGATCAGTAGCGTAACAAAAGATCTTGCGGCCCTGAGTCACCTGTTACAATACAAACAATACGTAAATAATGAAATGAATATTAGTTATGGGGCCCCTTCGGAACGGGGCCCTGAGGACCCCCAATGCTAGTTACGCCGCTGGCATGTATACGTTTCATTCTGAATTAATTAAACTAATCAAGGGTTGATTTATACAAATTTAAAATTCTTTTATTTGATTTTAAATATGTTTCCCATTAATTCTACTTCTTTACGTATGGTCTATGTTACTGTAAAAGCCCAAATATTGGCAAATCCTAGGTTTAACCAGTCAGATTTGGTAAATCCTAGAATGTATCGGTCAATTTTACTAAACCAGTAGCTGTACCTTTTCAGTAGAAATTGAGTGTCATTGCTTTGTCTTACTTGTAAAACCTAGGGGGGATTTGCCAATTTCGGACTATTACAGTAACATATACATAACATTGCTTAACCGTATAGGGAAAAAAATAACGCCTTCCTTAGTTTATTTATTTATACATATTTTACTATTTCTAAAAGAAGCAATTTAAATAGAATTGAAAACCCAAGAAAAAACTATAGTAGTAAATAAAAACGATAATATAAAATAAAAGTAAGTAAATTCGCTCGAAGCGATCAATGAAGGCCGTCCTCGTCATTTGGATTTATCAACGTGAACGTGTCGTATCATTAATTCTTCGTTTCAGCTCATTTTTATGACATTTCTTAATTTAATCAATGTTTTTTTTTTCATTCCTTATCCCACTTCGCTTTATATTTATTTCTTTTATTCAATTTTGATTATAGGTATTTCTTACACTGTTATATGTATATCTACAATATATAATCCACTTTGATACTTACCTAAAGGCAACTCATTTAATTATTAATTGGTGGATAAAATTGCTAAGATACGTTTTTGAGTTTAAACATGCATGATTTTATTGTAATAGACAATAAAAAAAAAACTAAAAAAAATGAGACAAATGTTTCAATTCTTCATCTTTTCATTCTTCTTTTTCTTCCAAAAATATTCGTCACACTTAATCTTCTTTTCTTCAGTTTGTCCTTCCTTCGTTCTGCAAGTCAGTCCTGTTATAATTGGAGCATTTTGTTTACGTATTTACTTATACCATTCCGGATTGCACACTAAATTTTACTGGGTTACTAGCGTTTGTGTTTTTGATAGTGAATAAGTGTGCTCAAGCGCATTATCATTCATGATTCATAACATAATTTACTTATTTTGTACGTAGCGTAGGTAGAATTTATTTGCTTCAAACGTGGAGTAACTTCCAAGTTGGTTTTACCTTATTTCTTATTTTACTAACCTGTAACTTATATGTATATGTAGATTTAGATATATATCCACGACGAAGGTCGTGATTATTAGAGTGGATAATGTTGATTATAGATTCTCATTCCATCAATTGCTTACTTATATTTTTTTTCAGATTTGTTTTCTTTTAAATATAAAGCATAAGCAATATGAAAGATAAAGTTGAGTTGTACCTATACTTGTGCCTAATAGGCTACTGAAATTTAAAAAAAAATATGTAAACTGACAAGTTCTACCATTTTAATTTTTATTATTTTTTATTCCTATACGTTTATCTTAAAATTGACTCTCATTTAATTGAAGTTTCAAGTTAAATATATAGCATTTAGAAGAAAATTTCATTCATTTACTAATAAATTATTAAAAATTAGTATTTAATCCATAAAAAAAGAATTATTCCATACTTATATGCAAAAGGAAAATTTGATATGTACCGTGCCATTATTTTACCGACGAACATAGCACGGTAAAATAAACGAGTCAAACTGATGGCAACGCGGGGATTTGTATTGATAAAGACACACCGAAGGACGGGGAGAGAGTGGGGATGACAATGTATTGTCCTGAAAATAAATCGCGAACAGTCCGCAGACTATTATTTCGTGCGTACATTTTTATTATTTCTACCTTTTCTTCGGTTGTGTACAGGAATTTGTGAACAATCAATTCAAATTATGACAAGGAACAAAATTGACAACCAGCAGTAACAGCATGATCATATGATGATCATACAATACTTTGATAATGCATCAGTCCGTCGGTGCATCATTAGCAATACAAATCCCCACTGCCATTAGTTCAACTCGTTTATTTTACCTTCGAGCATAGGAACATAGCACATGTTATGTTCGACGACAAAATAATCGCACGGTATGTATACGTACATGTAATCTAAATCTCTTATGCGATTGTATGGAGACACGTGATTGACTTAAAATTATTCATAATTATGCATAATGCATGCACGGTTAATAAATAATCGGTGAATAAGATTAACTTTATAAGTTCGGTTAATAGAAACGAAATAAAAACATAGTAAAATTCCAAAAAAAAATTAAAACAGCACGTGGACTATGCAAAGTTTATTATACTTTACAATGTTATTATTAAAAACGATATTAAATTCAATTTAAAACGAAGAAACGTCGAAATAAAAAGGTAATTTGTCCAAAATTTATTAAATTCAGGGCAAACACACACATCGTGGAATTTATTTATTACTATAATATCAGATTTAAACAAAAGCTATTAAAAAGCTTTCTTCTCATTTAGTTACTAATCAAAATAAGTATGCTTTTATCTATAAATTTGCAAATTTACAAGCATTTATAGGTTATAAGCATTGTTCATTTATTGCACTTTGGAAAAATACATTAGAAACTTTTCCTACCTATATAACCTTTAACTTTACCTTTTAAAAATAAAAACTTTGTTTTAACTTTTACTTCGCTTCGGCTTAGTTCGGTTCGCTTGGCTTTTAAGTTTAAATTTAACATTTCCTTTTCTTTCTGTTCTATCATTTTTTTTCTTTGATTGACTTTATTCATTAATCCTTCTTGGAGTTATTGTTTAACGTTGCAATAATTTATTACTTACGTCTTTATGATTAAATATATTAACAAATATGAAAGTATATTTGATTTAATTTATAAGTAAGTACTCCTGATTTCTCCAACTTTATTTGAAATAAAATTATATTTACCTGCGCTATACTGGCTTCATACATAATAACCAAAACTCCAAACGTGCACATCAAAAGTCCCAGAAAGATTTGCATTAATGCCAAGTATAACAACACATTATAACAATTAGTATCCATTTCGTTGTCCCCAATTGGTGTAGTTTCCAAAACGTTGGTACCCCTAACGTACAAGACCTCGTTTTTCATTTTATGCTTCTTTTTGGCTAAAGAATTCGTGGGTGAATCCTGCGGAGTCTTGCAAATCAATTTATCGGTTGATATTTTGGTGCTTATCGTTAAATTATTATCTGGTGACGGCGAAGATGCTGGTGATGGACTTGGTGAAGGAGGCGGCGGCACTTCTTGTGGTATTTGTTGACGTACCACTTCAGGTTTATTAATTAAGTTTTCAGCCATATTGTTTGCCAATTTTAATATTCACAAAAAAGTTTTTTTCTTTAATTCTAAAATATAGGCAGAGGTACTAGCGCGCACTTTTTATTTTGTTGTTACTTTGTTACAAAGTAAGCGGTTCGAAAGTTTGCGAAGAACTAACGTTGCGCTCGTGTTTACCGCGGTGTGTATCGCGATCACGACCCGTCGAATATTAATCGTGGTTGAGCGCGAAGTAAAGTGTCCGTCCGATGAAACTGAAGAGAAGACTCGCTGTCGTTGACTGCAATAAGATGCGCGCAATAAGCGGACGACTTTACTTACATTGGTGTTAAGCAATGGAATTGTCTTTACTCGTTCGTCTAGTTTGATTTTCTACGTAAGGAATCGAAAATCAAATAAATTAATTAAAGGCAGCTTCAAAAAGCAAAATGTTATTACTAAGAAAATAGAATGTTGTGACAGTACCAATGCGTCTCGATGTTATTAAATATCGCCGATAGCACGAAAATAGGAATGAAAGACGACGAAATGAAACGGCATGTTGCACTAGTGGTACAACGTCTACAGTCTACAACTTTGCTTCTTATGGTGAGCTCGGTGAAAGCTAAGTCCACTAAAGCAAAATACGATAAACATATCGAAAAGACGACTTGTCGTTGTTGTCTTATGAACCAGTTGGATTTTGTTCCATTCAATTCAAATCTATAAAATATATTTCTTCTAGTATGTTTTCTTGTATTGTGTTTTTGCTAAACCGGGACAAACGCGACGAATTGTTCCATGAGTATATTGTACATTGTTCAAATTCTAGAATTCTAGAATTTCTAAAAATAATGAATTATACAATAATAATTCTTAAAAATTAAGATAATGATAAGAATTATAGTATATTATTCAATGAGCCTATAATGCAGGCTATTATACGCGAGGGCAAGTTTACGACACGAGGCGACGCGAAGCAAGCCGAGTGTAGTAAAGCCCGAGCGTATTAATAATTTGCCTGCATTATGGGCGAATTGAATACTATACTTTATCCGCGACGACAAAATTTAATTTTTATACTGCAGTATGGCTTTCAAA
>JARJEB010025804.1:0-16326 GCA_030264535.1 Liometoxenus newtonarum
CTTGCAACCTTCAACTTCCATAGCTTATTCCCAAATATTTCTCTATATATATATAATAAATTAAAAATATATTTAAATTTGGAATTTGTGGAATCATTTTGTATTTTGCGATCGGGTAATCCAAAGATAAGAAAAATTTCGAGTATATTTTATATATAGAGAAATATTTGGGAATAAGCTATGGAAGTTGAAGGTTGCAAGTACGAATGTGCTCTGGTGACTTTTCAAGGACTCTTGTAAATGGAAAAATGTCTATGTATGAAATAACCTAAGCTGAGTGAATACATAATGAAAGACAACATAAAAATTGTGCCCGAAATTATATTAGAATTGGATAATGTAATAATTTTTCCAAAAATTTGTAAGAAAAACAGTGCCTAACTCATTTATTCAAAAAATTCGAAACTGACGAATGATGGAAGCATCAAACAATTTTTTGTTTTTTATTTTCATTTTTTTTATTTTGTCTCTTTAAAATATGTTAAGAAATCTAAAAAAGCGTCCTGATAATGCCGTTGTGCACATTTTCATAATATGTGCTGGTTGCTGGTGCTGGTGGTAGGAACACGTAGGCATAATTTAATTTATTTTTGAATATGCTTTGTTTTGCAATTGTACACGTTGTTTTATTTATTTTTTGTGTGATTGCGCATGTTTTTTATTTGTTTCTCTTTGCATTCATTCCCCCATGTACGAGTTACATATGCGAGATAACAAAAAGAAAAAAAAAACGCGCACATGCACACATTCAACAACAACGTGTGACTAAAATATGTTTAGAATTTTTGTATTATTACCGACGCACGAAACGAAAACCCGAAAACGAACTGCCTCTGACCCTATTACCGACACCCAACCAACAAAGGCTGCAGAGGTGGTGGTAGTCCGTTACTGAGGGTGAGGAATGGGCATTGGGGCAGTGTACAAGTGTACAAGTACAGGTTGGGAGACGAATACAAATACGCTGATTTGTGAAAATTCTTACGCATGCACGATAATCAATTTCGTTGGTAAGTTATAGCCTACGCGTATCAAATATTCACTATATTCATGTACCTACATATTCAAAAAAGTAAGCCTTTAAAAGAAGTGAGAGAAAGCATTGGCAACCTGGGGGAAACAGTATCTGTAGTTCAACACACGAAAAACTCGAATATATTTCACAATTACGTGCAAGGTTTTTCTTGTTATTTAAAAAATCTTGTTATTTAAAAAACTGTACTTTTCTTTAGTGTTTGTGTTTTCCCAATTCGTGCACAAATTACGATTAAGTTTAATCAAAAAACAAGATTAATTTTTAAAATATGGCACTTCAAGAATCCGGATGAATTAAATTGGAATTTTGATAACTTACTTATATCATGAATAAAATTTTCTTGATCAAAAGAATTTAATAGGATTTGATAAAAAAAATGATTCCCTTTATTAATTCTTATACTTATATATTTGGTTGATTGTCAAATTGTCATTCCGTTGACATAAGACAATAAAGGACCTGAAAGGACTCACCATTGCGAACCATCCCTTCTGATCGTATACTCCCCCACACTCCCACAGTTTTGGGACTTTCCGGGTGCTCCTCATGTTTGGGAGAGAATACTACGAAGTCCGCAGCATAGAAACGAAACGAGGGACCATTGGACATTTTCTGGTCCGAGTCGGACGTGGAAAGGACACTAGACATCACAACAGAAATTCGGCTCGTTTCGGTTTGGTGCTTGTCCTGCATCGAACTTTCCCACACTCACAACACACTTAAATCATACCCTCGTATACATTAACAAATAGCTAGAAATTTATATTATGTCACTGGTGAATTATAATGGCCGAATGATAAATGACATTTGACTAAATACACGCACACACGCTTAGACAATTGCACATGTACGTGAAATGAGGGGTATATGAATTTAAATTTTTCGATTTGCTATTGCATGGTTGATTAGTTCATATTTGCTGAAAATAAATAATCTAAACCATTGATTCTCAACCTTTTTTCCTCACGGGTACACTTTTAATAATTTTAAATTTGGTGGAACACTAACAATGAAATAAATTTAAAAGCATTGTGCTTGGTCCCCCCAGCCCAAGCAAGTAGAAGCGATTGATGAACTACTTGTGTGACGTCCTTTATATTGGGTAGAGCTGCGGCACAATTCAAGACTCTCGCGGCACACTCAAGTGCCACGGCACAATGGTTGAGAATCACTGAATTCTAAACCTATCCGTGACCTAATATGTCCTAATCTTCGATGGTCGTATTTATGTTTCGAGGTACTAATTTTGTTCAAATTGTTGCAAAAATTTCCGAATCTTATCTGGTGGAAAACGAGCGAGTGGTTGCTGATAACAGAGTTCGATTTTCGGATGGGTAAAAACCAAAGTGGCAAAGCAAACGCTTATAGAGGGATTAAAAGGTGTCCACGAAATTTTACCATCAACCGCATCGCATCAAGAAAGGATTTTAACGAAAAAGAACTGGAAAACCATTTTTTCAGTATCAAATACGGAAAGGCATTACATAATTATTGTTTTTTACTTTGTTAAACAAAGTTGGTCGCTAAAGGAAGGAGTTACTTAATTGCTATCAATTAATTTTGAGAAATATTTGATTTTAGTCATTTCAGTTTCTATAACATTTTTCGAAGGATCATATTCCTAAAGTTTGAAATAAATTGCTAGGGCGACGCTCTAACAATCTAACCATACTCAAAATTGACAAATATAACGTTATAAACCAAATATGTAATATACAGGGTGTCCCAAATATGCAGTTTACAGGGTTTTGTATATAGAAATTTTGTTCTTTTCGATTAAATTGCTAAAAATTGGTTTTATAGATAATTCTGAAAGTTTAGAAAAACGCATTAAATTGATTTCCTTGCCTTAAGCGAATCAGTTTTCAATTCGTACAATTATTCAAACCTGAACAACAAACGGCGTGCCGATATATGTATTACGCTCGTTGCAGCATACAGCCGATAGAAGGGCTGAACCCCCGGCAGCCTTTGCCGTGGCATGACGGTAACAATTTTCGTACGCATCAGTATGATGTAGCATGCTCATGCTGGACCTTATAGCATATCATAGAATGAATATACATGTGCACAGGCAAGAGTTTTCCACGTCTTTGGCCAAATGCGCGAGCGCGACTTTTCACCGGGTTTTCACCCCTAGCGCGAAGCTAGGGCTCAGTTCGTACTTGGCGTAGGTCCGTTACGGAATTTTCGAGCACGCGAGCCCCAAAACGTCACGCGTGTCGTTACGCGATCGGACGTTACGTACACAATTACATACCAAGTTAGAATTAAAATTGTTACACATAATCAGCATTTTTTTAAAGATATAATTGCATTAAAGCCTAAAAATCCAATCAAAGAATTAACATAATCATTTACGTATTCGTATGCCTATTTGAAAATTAATATATAATAATATCATGAAGCCTAATATAATCAAGTTATTTAAAAATACAAAATAAAAAATTAAAAGACTATAATAAGCGTATACAGGGTGTTGATGAAATTTTAAGCAATTACATGTCATTTAAATTAATCTACTAGATAAATCATTTATAGAAATAAAGAAATCTGTTATTAAACATTTGAAAACTTAGATATAAATTAAATATTGTTCGTACTGAAGCTTTTTGTGTATATGTAAATTTATCAATCAGTAAATAATAAGTGAAAAGGGAAGACATAAAAATTTACAAAGTTTTTTGAATGACAGTTCAGCAATTGTTATATTGTGAATTTAGAAAAAAGTTATTATTAAATAAAAATAAATATTTGGAAAAAACTAAATTTTGAAAAATAGTGTTGATAAAGGCTTAAAAGTTGTTGACTCTTATTAAAAAGTTGTTGTCCATTGTGAGCTCGGGATTACTGTTCGTCATACATTCTTGACATAGGTAAGGATAAAGCAACGCTAACTAAAAATGTTTAAATTTGACATATAGAATTTAGCTGACTCTAAAATAGACAAATGTTTTGATTTCTTTGTCACACATTTTGGTTGCAACTTTATTTATTTAATAGAAAATTGCATTGCATCATAAAATTTGCAAACTTAATTGCAGCGACGAATTGCATAGTGGAAACGAAGCTTTATGTGAAGTATTGAAATAAAACCATTAACTAAACTATGCTCAAAATGATGAGTGTGTTCAAAAAAAAAAAACTCTAAACCGCATGGAACGCATTATCCAGACGAGTTTGGTTCCCATCGAACTGGTTGTAAAAATGTGAAAAACACTGTTGTGAATGCTTCCACTCCACTCTACCAACCCTAACAACCATGCAGTACGAGAATGTCAGTATATAATGAGAACGCAACTGCAAACTAAAGTACAAACGAACCACTTGGTTGTTGGTTGTATATAAAACTAGTAAAACGAGCGTTACACGGAAAACCATCCGTTTAGATATTGATTAATCCGTTAACGCTTTCCCAACTGGTAACTGCTAACACCATCGTTGTTGAGAATTTTTTTTTCAGCGAACTCAATATTATCCACAATTTCCACAAATAACATTCAAAACATTTCATGCAATATTACAAATACACAATTACTTACATTATTATTATCGATTATCGATCCTTGATTTTACATTACATGTAATGACTTACATATGGAAGTATCCTGTATTTGAAGCGCCATCAACTTTTCTTATTTCCTCATTCCTCATATTTTCCTTCATTTCATGTTTGAACATGTGTCAGATTCAGAGTCAGAAGCAACACCTTTTTGGTGAAGGTGGAGGCGCTGGAAGTGCCTCGAACATTTTTTAACTTCTGACTGCACCAGATCTCGTATATTTGATTAAATTTTTTCCGAAAGTTTATATTACGACTTGCCATGCACCATCACTCAAGGCAGAAGTGTATTTACCAAAAATATTTTCCATACAGTAACAAATATTTTTACTTTCCGGCCACATACCGAAGGTATGTATGTGGAGAAAAGTAAGGTGATCATGAAAAAAATTAAAGTCTTATTTTTCCCTGATTCGTGGAGAGCCGTTGACCCCTGGTCAAAAATTGGCTTTTTGGGCTGGTGTGTGTGTGTGTGTGTGTGTGTGTGTGTGTGTGTGTGTGTGTGTGTGTGTGTGTGTGTAAAACTGCGGGCAAACCAAGCGTCGTATCGGACTGAAATTTGGTATCTGGGCAGCTATTCTTCTGGACAGCTAACTTTGACACTGCAATCAACTTTTCCTTCGACTTGGCAATTTTCAACTAGAACTTCGATTATTTTACTTCTTTTACTGAAATATATAAGTCGACGTTGCGACTAGATGAGTATAAAACACGTCGAATTAAACTAAAAGAAGCCTTCGTGCATATATTACGCGATTCAGTCATCGAGTTGACCCTTTCAACTTAATTAAAAACTCGAACAACGATCCTAAAAATTTTACTTTTATTTCCCCATGCTGGTACAACAAACCGAAAAATTTGAGAGGGCTCATAAAAATTAATTTTTATCGTTTCCATTTTACCAGGACGACGACATAACATAACATATAACAATAAAAATTTGAGCCGTTCTTTCACATACATATTGCAAGTACTTACTCGCTGCATTTGAAAACATAAAGTTTGTCGTGGGAAATTGCGGTTTTGTGGATCTTTCGTTTTTTTTTCAGTCAAGTCACTTATTTCGTTTGTTGTTGATGTTTTTTTTTTGTAGTTTCAACGTATTAGATGAGTTTCAGGATAACGTCCAATATGGATTTGGGTATTAGTCTGCACTACCAATGGTGCCCAACCTTTAACTTGGCTCGAGGTCGAGCCAATTTAAATACTTTAGGCGAGCAACATAGTTTGGGTGTTTTATATTCGTTTCTAAATATAAAAGAAATGGCTGTGCAACAGTGGCAATTAACTTATATATTATAATAATCAAATAATCTGACCTTACAATATCAAATATCCATGCCCAAATTGATAGAATGAGGCAAATCATAAGTTGCCGCGAGCCACATCTGCCTCGCGAGTTACCGGTTGGGCACCACTGGGCTGTACTACATATTGACTACTCGAAAACAGCAAGAAGGAAAGAATGCATACTGAAATATTTATTTATGCATTATTCCGGAAGTCCTTTCTATGCACTTTGAACGCATGGATGGAGAACTTCTACTTCTCTATTCTATAACATCGCGGACTGCGAACACTTTTATAACTATAGATATTCAGCTGAAGCTATAAGAAAATGATAAAAGTAAAAGATATTACGAATGAATAAAGAAAAATACCTAGAAAAGAAGATTCGTTGCAACATTCAAGCAAAATGCACAGAAATACATAGTCATAGTTACGAAACACAAAGCCCTGTAATCTCTTACTGAAATTCCATTAGAGCAGAAATGAAATTTCCGTTTTTGTTGTTGGATTACTACTTTACATTTTTTATACTGATACTGAGTGTAGTAATAGGTAACTAAATGCAAATATTTACATTTGTTTTTCCAATCTAGGACATCCAGTTATCTTTTCTTTATTTCGCTAAAATATGTCTCGTTCTCGTACTTATTTTCCTTTAAAATTCATTATTCTTTGTTCTTTCATTTTCTCTAACGAGATTCAAAATATGTAGAAGATTAAAAGAATTTGAAGAAAACACTTCAAATAAATGCAAATTGGCAAAACGAATAGGAATATGAAAATCTATTACAAAATCGGAAAATGAAAAGAATTAAAACAAAGATTTTTCTCCTTATCTCTCTCTCTCTGTAATTTAAATAATTTTGTGCTCATTTTGAAACTTCGGTGATATTTCAATTATCGAATGACACCTTTGGGCGCAGCCATGTTGGCGCGGCCGTTTGGGCGACTCCGTTTGGGCGCGGAAACAGTTTGACGCGGGACTCTTCGGCGCAGGGACTATTGGGCGCAGGTCATGTTTGGCGCAAGTATACAAATACTTGCTCCGAATACATGGCTCCTTTATGCATGAATATCGTAAATACTTTTGCGATTATATTGTAATTCGCTCTAATTACTGTTTTCGAATTATTCTTTTTGAATTTTAATTAAGTGTCCTCATGTTCAAAATTCTATTGCAATTCTACCACAATGCTGCACATGTCTTCATGTACCAACGCAAAAAATACAAGAATCATGTAGGTAACACTGAAAAACGTTTGTCAAACATTGGAAATAGGTATTTTCCCAGATTTGGTGCTCAGAAATTACACGTATAATATATAAATCTGAATTTCTCTAAATATTTTTATGCTTGCGCCAAAAATGACCTCCGCCCTAACTACTCGAATCCAATAGTCCCAGCGCCGAAGAGCCCCGAGCCAAACTGGCTTTGCGCCCAAACGGACGCCCCAAAACGGCAGCACCGAATGGTCCTAGACCTTTCAATTATAATGAGTTGTCTGACTAGTACTTCTGGTATTGTAAGTGAAAAGGTATAGGGTGAGTTTATTCAGTAAAAGTGTAATAATAATGTGAATATACGGGTAAGTCGCTATTGTCGCTATTACTACTTATTACCTGACGTGGCCCATCAATGCATGCCCGCTGCCGGCAATCAACCGCCCATCTGACTACGGCCCGCCTTGCGGCCGTACTTCGTGTGCTACCTGGGAAGGTTTATTATGTACGTTCTTACTCAACGTATTCTGTACAAAGTGGTTGGAATACGCATTTCGGCATTTTCCGAACCGTTTTTCGATCGGAAAACCGCTCGACGTTTCGTGACTCCAGTCACGCCATTCGTTACGGTTCTTTCGTTGTTCTTATTAACATGGAACTTTAGAAAATTTTTAAGAAACAATGCATTTTCCAATGCTATATTCTCACTATTTTCTCATTACCATTGGTAGATACTGGAGTGAACTCTAAATGAACCAATTTTGTGTATTTATTTTCGACACGAAATTTCATCAACTTCAATTGATTCATTGTACTTATTTCAATTTCATATGTTCTTTCAATTGATTTTCCCGCACTTTCAATCCCACAGAAATCATTTATTGAGGAAAATTACGGATAAACATGAGCATTCTTCACAACTGACGACGAAAAAATAGAATGTTTTTTTATAATTTAGGATTTTAGGCTTTTTCAGGTTTAAAAATGCAGAAATCTACACTTCTCCTAGTTCAAACTAAAAAGGCAAGATGGCGCTTAAAATAAATAGAATTCTTTTTTTGTGCGAATTACAGTCGAAATCTGTACGTGTTTTGAAAAAGACTTGAATTAGGAGATGCTTATCCTACAGTATATTTCACTCATTATTTTTTATTACTTTATTAAATATTACATGAAAGAGTGAGAGAGAGAATTTTTCATGTAATATTTAATTATTAGAAAATTATGAATGAAATATACTTTGGGATATACATCTCCTACTTCAAGTCTTATTTAAATAGAATTCTGTATTTTTCATCAGTAAATTATTTCTATAGGTACACATATACAGTAAATTTATTTATCTTGTGGCCATTAAGATTTACATGTTAAAAACTTTAGGTCAAGTTAATGGGTCTCCTGCGCAATTGCAGATTGTTTTGAGGAGTATGGCTTACGCCACAGCACCTAGGCCACTTAGTTCAGCCCTTTGTACATCTCCTGATGTTAGTAGTTAGTAATTTGTGACGAATATACCTCATCCATGGCTTCCACGCGAGAGAAATCCTTGAAACGAAATTCTCGCCCGGATGGGATTCGAACCCATGACCTGGCGGTGAGCGAGCATCGTGCCTCTGACCACTCGACCACCATGGTCCAAATTAGGAGTGTGATTTTTTCTTTTCAAACTATTGCGCAGGTAAAGTTATTAACATGTAAATGTGCATGGTCGCACGATAAATAAATTTACTGTATATCTTCTCTATTGAAGTAAAAGTACATAATCCCGAATCCTCTTGTTATATACCTACAGGCTGAATAAATAAGCAACCATATCATGACAAATAAAGCTAATTAAAATTTAATAATTCACCACAAATATAAAGAGTCTGCCCCTAGAGGCAAAAGCGCGTATACACGGTTGGAATATTTAATGAAGACTTCAATAAAAATCACAATAAATTACAAGATGTTATCGTGTCCAGAGCAATTATCTAATTTTTCTTTATATGATTAAGTCCTACCGATTTCTAAAAATTCTTTGCAATTACCGCCATCAGCTTTTATTTTTTATCGCGACTGGAGACAATTCCAATGCATTTAGTTATTAGTAAAACCTCTGGTGTGTGTGTGTGTGTGTGTGTGTATGTGTGTGTGTGTGTGTGTTTGTGTGTGTGTGTGTGTGTTAATGTCAATGTGTGGGTATAATCCCGTGTATTAGATTATTAATAATTCAATTTAATTTAGGAAATGCGGAGATTACTTTTCTCTTCAAATTAATAAACTTTTGGGATTTAGATACTTGAATAGACAATTAGAAAAGAAATGAAAAACAAGAAGCACAATGGACAATCTTTTTTTTATAATGTTCCTTCAACATTTCCTTTTTCGAATTTTTAGTCCTTGTAACACATACGTATAAGTGGTACGTATAGTTGACATATATTGCATGTTTTTCCAAGTTATCCAAGGCACTCAGCGCTCTCTCTGCAAGTAACAGAGGAAGGAATAAGGAAAAGCATCGTCGCCGACGGATCGATAGAAAATAATCTAGAACAACTCGGAAATGTTACGAGCAAAGTTTCGACATGAACGATGCACGACCAAAATCCGCACACACCTTTTGGTTTTCATTTACAACTACATCTCCACATTTTATACAACATAAAGCACATGTGACGACTATTCGGACGAAGCTTATGTAATGTATCGACAAATTACTTGACGGATTTACGTTTAGCTCCAGCTCGCGACTCATCTAATTTCCACTGTTTACTTTTTTCCACAGTGAGAGGATTATATGTCTATATCTGCTGTGTCTTACTATTTAAACATGAACGACTCAATATAAAAAAGATATTAGAAAAGGATTTTCAGATTTATTTTGCTTTCCGTCCGTTTAGTGTTCTTGGAAAAATTGCATGAAATGATAATTCAGGATTATATCAGCGTCTTTCAAATAAATTAATAATATGGATATTTCAAACTTCCCAGTAATTTAAATAGACAAATCTCATTTTCATTTAGATATATGTTTTTAATTTCTTTTTTGCTTGTACTTTATGTTCTCGGATATTTTCTAAATTAACTTTCGAGTTATAACACCATTGAAAATTCCATCCGGGTGAGAGGATTCACATGAGATTGAATGGTAGTATCCATATTCAAAACATTCGTTATCGACTCCTCTGCTTTGTGGACTTGTCTCCAGGCTTGATGCAGACATGAATAATTCCCGACATATTCGTGAGTTGCATTTGCATGAGGACGAAGTAGTACGACTGCCATGTCGATGTCGATCTAGTCAATGTAGGTATCGTCAATACCGATGCATGCGCCGATATATTAGCGACCTACATGTACTCATGTAGGTACTCCGGTAATGTACCGACGAACGTCGAAAAAGCGAGAGGGAGAGCACAACTTCATAGGTACCTACATAAATCATATTGGAAATGTTTTAATAATGATGAAAGCCAAGTGACATGTGCAAATCACTACTTAGGATGGCCATTGGTTAAGGAAAATATGATAGAATAAAGTTTTAGAAAAGGACTCACAAAAGGACAGATTGCGTTTTTGCTTAGATTTTAAATTATATTGTACTGGATGTTTTAGTCTTGTTGACTTTCCGTAGTGTAATCCATTTTTTTACGATTTGTCTCAATTTTCTCGCCGCAATTTATATTTTTTACGTTCCTTGCTAATGCTATTTATGGGAAAATGTTTTCCTACCCCTATACGACTTTACCGAATAATTCTCCATGAAAAAATAAATGTTTCATCGTGTAAGTTATAAGCGTACATGATGAGATTTATTCAAAAGGACGATATCCCGCGGGTGACATTCGGTCGGTTACTCGACCGGCATTTTCGAAAAATCTCCGACGTCCCGACGAGCTTTGGCCATCAGTTTTCCAAACCAACCATTTCTGCATTCCTCCACTTACATCTACTATATCCACATGCTTGTATATTTAAATACAGGTCCGGATTTACTTAAGAAGCACAATTTAACAAAGAAACTTTGCAAAATTATTAAATTACGAATAAGAAATTTTATGAAGTATTTTTTATATGAATTGTAGATTTCGATAAGTTCAGCTCTGTTTATCTAATATGAAGCTGAACTGGAATCTAGACCAAACTGTCGGAATACATTAAACTTTCGGTCGGTCACAGAAAAACCCAATTTTAAGAACTTCACAATTTCCATACCCCATTCAGAACAACAGCAATTGCCAGCTAGTATCAGGGCGTCAGCAATAGCTTTCCATCTTTCCTTTTAGATTTATGCGAGAAAGCAACAAATTTTTAGTGTTCATTGAAGCAAAAGCACGTGTTCAATCATAATAAACTTTCGATAAGTTATAAAATTAAAATATTGCCATAAAAATGCAGTAAAATTATTATTACCTAAATTTTTCGATGCATGTTAAACTAGTGTGAAAATATTTCTTGATAGGAATTTGTTACTCAGGCATACACTTTTGTATGACATTATACATTGTATTGATGGAAGTATAGAAGCAAGGAAATGGAAAATTGCAATAGGTATGTTTTATGTTAAGGGAGAACCATTTTGTTTAGTATCCTGTAATACAGATTCACAGGAAACGCATCTGGCGCTGCTGAACGCAAATTGTTTATTAATTGGTGGAAGGAGGTCGTTTGGTTATCGTTTTTTGATAAATATCTATATACACGAAGCAACACTTGTAGTAAACAGGGAACAAATGCATAAGTACAGGGACTTTTAAAATAAATAACGCATCGTAAAAATTATTCAGTAAAAACTTGTTTATGGGAGCACTCAGTGGAGCACCCATAACTCCAAATATAAAAATATTGGAAAAATCCGACGTAACACGAATGGAAGCGAAAAAGTGTCGCCCGCCTGGTTGCCTATAATGCTCAGCCAGTTTTGGTTTAGTAAACTCACAAACAAATAATTCGGCACCTCACAACTACGATTTCGTAAAACTCGTTGATCGTAAAAATAATTTTCTTCGAAAAGTGTTTAATGACACGAAATTTTTGTACAATTTCCACTTTCCGAGCCATATTAATACTTTTACGATCAACAAGATCTACGAAATCGAAGCGGATATGGTGGGAAAGTTGTGCGGTGCAAATTTAACACACCGATTTATTTATTTACTTAATCACAGAATATCAACTTTCCCCGCATGAACACGAATTTACAAATATAAAATGGTTCATTTGATAATTGTTTTCAATTCGTTTTGTTTCCGATTTAATTGCTTTATAATCGTACATATCGCAAAAGTTGTTATTGGTGTTTGAGGATAGCAATAAAAAAAGGAAATGTAATTGCTTGTGAAGTAATACGGGAATGACAAAACAAAGTAAAAAAAAAACGAAAAAAAAAACGATATTCGTATAACAGGTGAGAGCGCAAATGGAATATTTAATTCGGTAATAACTTTACGAACCCATTTGCGCTGTACAAATAAATAACTACAACGCATACATTAATTCTGGAAGCAGGAATAAGAATAAGAGATAGAAATAGAAATAGAGCACAAAAAAAAATACGTAAATGTGAAAAGTAGGTAATATAAAACAGAACAAATATACAAAACAGCAAAGCAACACTTTCCGATTTCGTATTTATCGTTGCAAGCAAACCGAAAACTTGCACTTTGCACTTCTACAAAATCACAAAACTAAAGCAAAAGAAAAATGTGAAATATACCAAAACTTGCGTATTAGAGTCGGAAGTAATATCGATAATACTCATTCAAACCGCCAAAAAGCAAAAGAGAAACGAAATGTGTATATTATGAATGCAAGCGCATGCGGAGCGCATGGCCGAGTTAGAATAACCGCTGACTCTTACTCAGACGTACACACAAATAGGGTGAAGAAGAAGAAGAAGAAGAAGATGAATGCAAGTTGCTGATTCTTCTATTGATATTTCCATTCCACTACTGAATACACTTTACTTTCCATAAGGAAAACTCAAATATACTCATTTTGTATACAAGGAAAGACACGTGTCAAGCTACGTTAATGCAAAGTGCTCCAGAAGAACACGAATAAACTGAAAACGTTTCCACGCGTTGTTGCGCATTTTGTGAAAACTTGCGGTGAAATAAATTTGGTAATTCGTAGTGTTTGTTACTCGAGTTCTCCTCTATTCTCGCGCGTCGAAAGTCATAAATAATAATTAAAACAAACATTCGCTACATTGAGATAAACTCCCGCTAACTATTATTAACTTTTATAGTTAGGTTATGTTAAGTTACGACAACTCCTACTACAAAAGACTAAACAAAAGTCATCGTAATCGTAACAAGAATTTTTTGCCAAAGTTGTTAAACGAAAATTTGCATGTTATCCATATTTAACAATAATTTTTTATGTTACCTTCTCATAGTTCTGCGGTGCGAACCCGTACCGATTTTTTATTTTGAGTGCTTTGTATTTTATTTTGTTTGATACGTAGAGGTAAGTAAGAAGTGGAAATATTATTGATCTGACCCAACCAATCCAATTATTTGCGTCTAGTCAATGTCTACGTCTTATAAATAGAGGACAAGTTTTATTGTTTGCCGATAATATTATCGGATTGTAGCATCACGTTTAACGAATTATGGCGGCCTTGTGAATCGGGACAGAAAACCGGGAAAACGTCAAAGCCTGAATCGAACCGGACTCATTCGCATTGTAGTGAGTCCTATCTCTCCCTTCGTTTGCTTTACTTTCATTCGCTTCAGTTGCAGTTCATTCTTTGGTTTCTTAACTTTTTGTATAGATTGGTTCCCAAACTGTGCTCCGGAGTTATTTGGAACTACCATGAGTAGTTTAAAGTTACTCTGAGTCGTTCGGAGTACCTATATGGAAAGCTGTCGGTAGAAAATTAATTGCCAGACAAGCGAACTTCTTCATTTGTCAGCTACTGTCAGCCATTTTGAAGCAGAATTTCATGGCAAATGGTCTCAGCATGACTATATATAATGACAATTTTGAATTTATTCTTAAACTGAAGCTGTTAGTAAAAAATAAAAATCTATTATAGAAAACTCATTTCAACTGAAAAAGTTTGAGTACCACCGATCTTCTACATTTGCAATATTCGTTACTCCTTTTTGGCAAATAATTCCGTTTCTTTTACACTTTTCGATTCGGAGTGAGGGCCAAGTTTCTGTGTTCTGTGCTCACTCGACATTCTTAACAACATTACCTACCTTAAAAGTGTACTTGAAACAATGTAACAAATGTTTCCACAATGACACAATCAGGAGATTGGGAGTAGAAGGAAAAGTGGAAATTCGATTGCGAAAATCACAATCACATAAAAGCGTGTTGTTGATTTTTCTACACAAACTAAATTGTGGAAATTACATTAAATTAAAACAAATGCAAATAAATCTGAACAATTTGTCGCATTTCATGCGTCATCACGAAGTGACACGGAAAACTGTTCTAATGTGGCAATAGTTTATAATTTATTATTGAAATTAAGTCATTTCTACACTTCAGTTACTAATTGTTTTAAAGCGTTGCTTTTGATGTAAAATGTTATAAAAGACATAAAGTGACATGCATGAAAATCATGTTGTTAAACTATTTTATCCTTTAACATGCACCAGCATGCACCACTTGCTTTGTAGAATCAAGCTGAAAATTAATATTAGATTCATGAAGCCAACTAGATATTTTATTTCTACTTTCCGCTATTTTATTCAAAATTTAACACGATAAAAATACTTCCATTCTCATTGATAAGCGAAAATATGAAAAAACAAATAAGTAGGGATTAAACTTTACACTAGAACGAAATGAAACATGCTACAGGACAAGCAAAAATGTATTCCAAATCGTTTACCAAGACGAATTACGTAATAAAATACTAAATTGTTCAAACAAAAATCCGACGTTTTTTCCAAAGAATTGCGGCACAGATTCAACTTGGAAATTATCTTCGAGGTGAAAAGGGATTTGTGAAGCTGCTATCTACACAGGCGAACACAATTTTTAAATAAATTGAACAATGGTTTCGAGTTTTGGCTGCATGAATATGAAAAAAAAATTAATTGATATCTTACAAAAGTTTTTTCTAGATTTTTCTTATTCGCAATTATTATTAAAAATCGGTGCGTTAAATTCGCAGCGAACAACTTTCCGTCCATATACACTATGATTGAAAGTGGAAATTGCACCGAAATTTAGTGATATCAAAACGTAATCAATAATATTTCGACTTTCCTATGAATATTACTTTTACAATCAATGATTTCTACGAAATCATACTATATATGGTCGGAAATTTGTGCACTGCGAATTTAACGCAAAGATTTTTACCTATATGCAATGTTTTGCCACTTATATGCAAATGTATGTTTTGACATCCTAGTAAAGTGCCCTTCTTTCCCGACCGATTTCATTTATTTTTACTCCAAGTTCTCACCAGACGGACATCTACCTACGTACCAAAATTCATCTTGATGCGTTGCGCGGTTTGACCGGAATTTTGTTCACAAGAACGCACTCAAATTTGACATTTTAGGAATTAATATCTCACAAACACTGCATCCTACGAGAAAAAGTTATAAGTATTGAAAAGGATAGATTTGGACTCCCTATAAATACGTATTTTTTGTTTGGGCGTAATACGCAAATTTCTTTTGACATTTAAATTTTTTGCCCAAGTGCGATTTTGTTTATTTATTCGCCAGGTGATGTTTGGACGGATATCTATCAACGCACCAAATTTCATCCCGATCCGTTGTTTGGTTTGCCGGGAATCTTGTTCACAGACAGACAGACAGCCAACCAGACAGACACACACAACACACGGACATCACCACAAAAACCAATTTTTCGGACTCCGAAGCGAGATTCGTGGAGATCCGTCGAAAACCCGACTTCAATATTTTGACTGATTACATATCTTTCCTAGCATATACCTTCGTTATGTTGGAAAGTAAATACGAATAATATAATAAATTTTAAACATTATTATGATTTATTTCGTTAATTATAAATGTATATAATAATTTTTACAAAATTCCTCAAAAAATTGAAAATCATAATGAAATTTTAATAGTATATTATTCAATAAGCGCATATGCAGGCTATTATACGCGAAGGCGAAGTTTACGTAGCGAGACGTTAGTCGAACGGAGTAATCGCCCGAGCATATAATAGGGCATATGCGCGAATTGAATACTATACTTTATCTGCGACGACAAAATTTAATTTGGCTTT
>JARJEB010025810.1:0-11764 GCA_030264535.1 Liometoxenus newtonarum
GAATTCGATGCGCATTGCGCATGCGTCAATTTTACTTTATGCAACTAGTTATCTTAAGGGAACATTATAGAACCGCACAATGGAATGCTTTAATTTCATACTTTAATTAACGTATTCTAATTGGTATATTATGGACGCAAAATAGAAAAAAACATGTTAAGATTTATTATTTCTATCTATTTTTGTATGTTTTTTTTTTACTTGTTTATGATCTTTGTTGATCGAAACCGTTAAACATCTTTTACTGGAGTTGCAGGCATTAACTGGGGAAATATTTTATTTCCTCCACTTAAATGATCCTTTACTCATAAAAATTATTTATTATTTTTTCCCTATTCATTTGCATTCAAAGAGAAATCAATCATTTTAAATCATACTGTGAGTAAGATGTTTCAAATAAAAATTTGCTTATTTAAAAGTGAAAAGTTTAAAGCCAAAAACATTTCAAATTGCAAAAACGACCTTCTCAATTACAATTCGAATTCCAATTGCTAATACTTATAACTATAAGTAAACTTATATTACTTTAGCTCAGATAAAGTGTATAAAAACAAGTCGTTTGAACTAAACCTAAACTATGAATCGGTATGAACATTATGAATTATTTCGTAATCGAATTTTCATGTCGATGTGGTCGTCGAAACCTGCAACCTGCAACATTTTATATTGCCATTTTGTTATTGCACTTCTGTCGCAACTTTACATCTAATATAGATAATGTGTCAAATTAGGTGTAAGAAAGAGTAAAAGTGCAAATCAACTATTTTTCTTCTTCTTCTTCTTCTTTTTCTTCTTCTTGTTGTTGTTGTTGAATTTGTAATAGGCGATTTTTATTGCGTTGCTTTCATGAATTGAGTGAGAATGATGTGTAATCAATTAATGTGCATGCACTTACTCTTATTGCCTTTTTATTGTTGGAATAATCGACTGGTTGACACACGTAGCTATAATCGAAAAACCATCCACTCATCAGATGCTAAAACATCAAATTCATCAAAATTATTAAGATGACATTATAACAATGAAAAATTTATTTATTCATTTAATTTACATAGAAGTAGATATTTTAGATTAGTATTTAATATATAAATTTGCACAAAGTTAAATAGAGCGCGAATGGAAATGGAAAGGCAAATGACCTAAACAAAGGTTGACATAATCGAATCTATCTTGGCAAGCAATTGCAAATGCAATTCGAAAGAAACTGGAAATTACTTAGTACGATTACAATTTCAACGCATTTCATATGTGTTAGATCGAAATCGATTTCTTTATTTTGTTTGATTGTTGCATTTTGCACATATCGAGACATGAAATAATTAATAATTTATATAAGAATTGAATCCTCCTCTATGTAAGCTGTTGTGTTATTATAATTGTTAATTATATATTCGTGATCGCATATAATTATAAATTATAATTGCAAATATGCCGTAATTATTTAACAAGGATGAATTGCATTTTTAATATTTTCTTTAAATTTTCAATTATTTTGTTTCAATGCTTCAATGGATATTTTTTGCACACCCACTGAATTATAAATATTTTGTGCAGCAGTTGTTTAACACTTTAGTCCATCTTCTTCTTTCTCGTTCTATATTTGCATACGTTTTGGGTTTGTTAGACGCAGCGGTGTAATCAGGGGGGGGGGGGATACGGGGGTTAGAACCCCCTCCCCTCAATTCGCTCTTTCAAATACGAATACATTACAAACACAAACTTTAAAAATAACAATTTTTTTGCAAAAATAGTAAAGACGGGTGATGAACCACCTCCATGGCCCAGTCCTGGATACGCCCTGGATGGACGTGTATTGGGTGTGACTTGCGTTTGACGTTTGACTTGACTTGTTCGACTTGTTCACAAGCAACAATAGCGATTTTGTGATGTAAATTGGTATATTGTATCTAAAATATGATTGTGAGTGTGTTCGCAACACTCTGCGTTAAGAAGGGTATTATGAGCGAGTGTTTTGCGAGCACGAGCTCATGGGCAAAACGCAACTTGTTGCGAAATTAACTATAATGAATTATTTATTGATACAGAACTAACGCAATGGGCTGATAAATATTATCAGTACAATTCATAGAAAATATAGTTTAGTATTTTGTTTATTTAACTATTAGCTTGATTTATTGACCAATTAACCGACATGTTTGTGCGAAAGAAAATTTATATGTTTTTCAAACAATTTTTGTAAATAATGTGTCAATTATCATTATCATCTGTGAATTCAATAGAAGTTTCTAAATTTTAAAATAGGCAACTAAAAAAACTTAACTTGAATTTTGATTGCTTTGTTTTCCTTCCAAAAAGAACCAAGAATGGAATTATTTCCGTAAAGGTCCCTATACACCAACGCGATACTGCGGAAGGCGGAGTGGTAGCTGGATCGATGCGGAATCAAATCATGTGGTGGGATATTAGAGAATTCACACCGGATGGTGCGACCACTCTCATATCCCACCATATGATTTGATCCCGCGTCGGTCTCGTTACCGCTCCCGCTCCCGCAGTATCGCGTTGGTGTGTTTGGACTTTAAAGCTCCAACGCGATACTGCGATAGCGGGAGCGGTAACGGGACCGACGCGGGAAATGTGAGTGGTCGCACTATCCGGTGTGAGTACTCTCATATCCTACCACATGATTTGATCCCGCGTCGATTCCACTTCCGCTTCCGCTCCCGCAGTATCGCGTTGGTGTGTGGGGACCTTTAGTGCGATAAATAATATTAATAGTATACATGTCAAGAATTCATAACGATTTTTATTTATAAATTCATCACTTTGCAACTTGTAACGAATAAAAATGAATTTCTTACAAAATTGAAAAACCACATTCAAGTCAAGTCAATTCTTTCAATTTAAGTAAGTATTTCCAATAAAATAGGTACTCAAAACATGAAAGTCCATACTGATCTTGAAATGGGAAAAAAATGAATGAATGAAAGAAAGTGTCCTTGAGCCTTGAGTTCGATTACTTATAAGTAACAAATTGTTTATGTTTAAAAGTTACGTATTATTTGCGCCATTATTCATTTTATTATAGTTAGGTAGTTTCGACATTTAAACGGTGTATTCAATATAATACACATGAATAAACGTCCTTGAAGAGAAAGTGTGCTAGTAACAATCACATATATATAATTAAGTTGCCTGTTGAACCATGTCTGCCTCTGGCTGCATCTGGTAAGCAAGTGCCGTTTTACCTTTACGAGTTCACGTCTGCATGTTTTCTTCGACCTGCATTGACTGCATTATTCACATTCTCACTTCTCACATTTCTGCCATGATCACTGATCATGTAATCGTAATCTAACAACTTAATGAATGGTTAGTTGGAGGTACAATGCGGAAGAAAACGGCACTTGCTCTAGGCTAGGCTGTAGAAGTCTTCACAAGAGCAAGGCAAAACCAATAAACTACTTGCAATTTTAATTCACTTTCATGACTCAATAGATAATAGGAATTTACGCTTCGCGTGCGGAAAGTGAGGGCGTGCGAAATGAGTTTGGCACGCACACTTTCCGCAAAAGTTGCGTGCACTATTTTTTCTACGAACGGTTCAAAATTTAAAAAAGTATGAACATTTTAAGGTTTATAAAAATATTTTGGAATGACATATGTCTAAACGTCAACGATTAATGTTATGAAAAATATTTCATATACGAGTATTTTATGGTGGTTACCATAACAACAATGTAAATAAAAATCGTACGGCAAAAGAAATTGTGCGGTAAAAGCTTTGTGCCGCAAGCATTTTGTCTACGTTCGGCAATGGCCAACTTTCCCTTCGAAAAAGCATAGAGCCTTTGCTATTTTCCGCCTGCGAGTAGAAAAACATATTTTTACTTTCCTATCGGTATCATGACGTCTGGGGCAATGGGACAATTGGGGCCGTTCACAATTGCTGCCGCGACAACTGGGGCTTGGCACAATTCGGGCCCTTGACAACTGGGGCCTTTAAGGACTAACCTCCTAACCCTTCGGTTAAAGCCAAGTACGCTGAAACCAAAGTACGTTTGTGTTCTGGCACTGCCCCTCCTGCTAACACCAATAGTGTCTGAACCTACTTACCGGTTCGGCACAGTAAGACCGTAAGACCAACATCGCCCCAGTTGTCAAGGTTCCGAATTGTGCCAAGCCCCAGTTGTCGCGGCCCCAATTGTCCCATGTCCCCAGTCGTCCTGTTACCTTTCCTATCATACCGAACCAGAAGATACATGGTAGGGAAAGATATGTAATCGGTTAAAATTTCGAAGTCGGGTTTTCGACGGATCTCCACGAATCTCGCTTCTCATAGTCCTAAAAAGTGGTTTTTGGAGTGATGTCCGTGCATGTGTTACGAGCAAATCAAACAACTTATCTGGATAAATGTGGTCAGGCTTCTTCCCTCTTAGTAAGACCGGGAGTGAAAATGAACAAAATCGATCGGTAAAGAAGGGAGCTTTAGATTGTCAAAATATTAATTTGCATATAACTATCGGAATATTGGCTCTAGGGAAAAACGAAAAATATCTTCTCGTAGCATATTCAATTCTACACATTTAATAATCTGTAACATTTTTTTGTAGGATGCATACTTTATGAGATATTAATTCTTAAATTTCAAATCAGTAATAATCTCTAAACATAATGAACGGCCAGAATAGAATATGTTACTATGGCGACGTCCTAACATTCTAAACACACAAAATTGATAAATGAAACGTTCTGTGAAGAATAGGAAGCTTAATTATGAACGAAATATGTAATATACAGGCTAATTCAAATATTCAATCAATCAATATTTTATACAAGATTGGTCAAATATAATTTATACAGGATGTTCGACACGAAATTCGTGGAAAATTTCATTAAATATTTAGGGATATATTCGTTCTGAACAAATGAACAAAATCGACCGATAAACAAGGGAACCATAGGTTGTCAAATTATTAATATGCAAATAACAAGCTAAATATTGGTTCTAAGCAAAAATAAAAAAGGATGCATAGTTTGTGACATATTAATGCCTAAAATTTCAAATCAGTAATAATCTCAAAACATAATGAACGGCCAGAATGGAATATGTTAGTTACTATGGCGATGCTTTAACAATAGGAAGGTTAGTTATGAACGAAATATGTAATATACAGGGTAATTCAATTATGCAATCTCAATGCACAGGGTGTTTCACCTATATTTATCTAATACGATTTATACACGCTGTTCGATTAGATATTAGTGAGAAATTCAAATAAGCGGAATTCAGGGAATTTCAATATTGATTCAGGCAGATATTCGCTTTGAAGTCTTGCATATTTTTCAATGTTATATTGTAAAGGTCATTTTGATCGGAAAGTGGAAATAACAATTATAACATTTTAAACGCAAAATTTTGGTACATTTTCCACTTTCCAATCGAATTTACTTTTAGGTACCTATATACGACCGGAAAGTTGTGCGGTGCGAATGTGTACCGATTTTTTATGTTATTTTACATTTTTGCTTGTTTGATGTTTATCCGTCGTTTTCGATTATGTAAAGTGTAAAATGTAAAAGTAAAGTTGTTCCACAAGTTAAATATACCATTTAATCATTATAATTATACTTGAAATAACGTAACTTGTTACATACACATTTTCATTACCAAGGACAAAACCCAGAATGAATTTATTAAATAAGAAAGTAATTTATTCCTGGATCAAAAAGCAATGTTGAAATGTTTCGTCAAATGAAATTCGTATATTTGTTTTCTTTTCACTTTTACTTTTTAGGAGAGAAAACATACCTCGTAAAGCATATAAAGACTGAAGAGCACTTGACCTCCATTATAAAGTACGAGCACTTCACGCAACTTGAACGGTTTACGATTTTCCATTAAACGTGGTCCCAAAAAGATTATTACATACAAATATGCTACGACCATCACCAGTGTTGGAATTGGGCTCATCATGAAAGGCCATTCGGATGTTCGTGGATCTGTACATACAATAAAGAAATTAAATACGAATAATTGCAAATGATATGAAAACTTGAAATTAGTAAAAATATATTTGCGGTGTCTTTTTATAATAGATGAAAATGAAAGTGATTTCTGGTATTTTCAAGTTCTTATTATTTAATATAATGCTTAACAAAGTTAACCAGTAAAAAATTGTGCGTTGACAAAGATCAACAAAATTACAAAAAATCAAACATAGGAAATAATAATTTAGTATAATTTACTGTGCTAACTGAAAAAAAAAGATATATTATTTTTTTATTGTTTGGTTTTAAACTTCACTGAGCGCAATAAACATTAACTTTTTTATTTACTACTATTCGGATTTTGCCAATGATTCATTCTTACCTGCAGAATTTGATGGATATGTTTGTGTATTTAATTTATTTAAAAATAATTTTTGAATATTTACCACTAATTCGATTTAAAATAATGCCATAAGTGTCCAGGGCCATTTTGACCAAATCGGCCATTTCCTAGAAAAGAAATAAATATTCATTGGAAAATGTTGTGGACGAAAAATATGATTTAAAGCTACAACAACATAAAAGCTATAAACAAAAAACGGAAAAAAAGTAGTAGCTGTGATATAAAATAAATCGGTGCGTCAAATTCGCACCGCACAACTTATCACTACGATTTCGTAGAACTCGTCGATAGTAAAAATAATTTTGGTCGGAAAGTGGAAATTGCACAGGAATTGATCGGTCTATGAAATTGGTATAGTACAGAAATTTCCACGTTCCGATCAAAATTACTTTTACGATCGAAGAAATCTATGAAATCGTACTGTAAGCAATCGGAAAGTTGTGCGGTGCAAACCCGTACCGATTCTTTTTTATTTTAATATTTTGACATTACTACACCATCGGTAAGTCGGAAAGTAAAAAAGTTGTCCTAGCCTTGATTTTTTTGTTGTTATTGAAAAATTTTTGAATATGCATTAATAATAACAGTTCATAGAGTTCTTAATATATTATTAAGCCAGTATTAAAAAAGAACAACACGTTTCAAACCGGATCGTAATAATAAAATATTTTTAAAAAATCATATCAACGATATCAAATTAATATAATTAGTTTTGGCACAATTACAATAACAACAAAAAATAAACAACAATCTTAACGACATTCCAAACGCATGGAAGCATTTCAACTATATTTCTAATAAAGTTAAAAAAAAGAATTTGTTCCAACAATATTACGAAATAGATTTTTTTTTCAAAAGCATTTCGTTGAATTTATTTGTTATCAAAAAAACATTGGTTGGTTGCTTTTTGGTTTTTGTTATTATTTTTCCGCATTAGTGCGAATTAATTTAACAAACTTGCCCAACACAATACTTCAACCGGCGACTTTCAAAACAAATTTTTATATTAGCCAAGACAAGTCAAGCCGAGTCATGACGCGATTTAAATAAATTTCGAAACTTTGCTTTATATTTATAATTTACTTATATTCACCTATTGCAATTGTTGCAATCACCATAGTTAAAGTAATTGAACCGTTGTTAAATTCTTTCAGTGGCGGATTGAGCTGACACGTGTCAGCTCTGACACATGTCAAGGGCACCCAAACAGGAGAGGTTTCCGTGTAATGAAAAAACATTCATAATAAATTATATTTTAGGAATTTGCGAGCGGAGGGGACTTCTTTACGATAGAATGCCAGGGGCCCCAATTCGGCTAAATCCGTAACTAATCGCATTTCATTTCATTTGGTTGAAAACTTATTATTAATATTAATCATTACTTCTAGTCTTGCACAATAACTGTAAAATACCTGTTGATTTGTTATATTTTATTTATTTATTTATTTATTTTATAACTATCTCTCCTCATTCTCAAGTTTTGACAAATAATTATTCTTAAAAAGAGAAAATTATTAATTTAAAGTTAATTTTGATTTTAAGTTGATTTAAATATGAATATTTCAATTAAAATTACTCGTAATTGTTGAATAAAAAGTTATTGAATAAAAATCAACAGGATTTTGTAATTAAATTCCTAAGACGAACCTTTCTACCAAAAGTTGTTCGACTGAAAGAAAACTGTTTTTGACTATTGGGACTTATTACAAAATTAAAGAATAAATAAATAGACAATTATAATCTAGATAACTTACTGTATTGTTCATGTTCATGGTAACATTTAAATAAAGTATAACGTCCATTTTTAGGTAAGTAGATTCATCAATTAATTTTTTTTTAAATCGAATCAAAACGTCAAAACACAAAACTAACTAAAATCATTGAAAAACGATACAAAGTCGTTGAAACTCATAAGTATAAGAAAACAGGCATTGTCACTTTTAAAAACATCAATTTTAATTACGAAAAAAAATTTTTTTTTTAAATTTTCCTAGAAATTTTTCACAAATTTTGATTTAACTTTTTTGTTTTAATTTTATTGATTTTGAGTTTAATTAAGTTTTAATTTGTCGTTGTTGTTATTAATGAATTAATAAATATCGCTCGTGTGCCTATGGCCTGAGTGCCCCGCACCAGACACGTTTTGATTCAATTACTCACTAACAAGTGAGTGAGTTAGAACCAGTTGTTGGCATTAGTACTGACCACCTCAAATTGTAATTGTAATTTCTTATAGAAGAATTTTTGCGAAATCATTTAGTATAGATATAAGAATAGTCGCATACGCACAAAGAAATCATCGAACAAAATACTAAAATTGCGGTCGATGGTGTTGGGGTTTGAAGGTTGGTTTGTCGTTAAAACTTTTTCTAAATCTAGTTCCAACTTCCAGACACCACATGTGATCTGACACTTACAATAATCTTTTTCATTTTAGATTTTGAACACTCGCTTTTGCAATTTGCAATTATATTCTGCAAAAAAACGCTACAATACAATGTAATTTTATTTAATAATAAGTATTAAAAACAAATTATTTTTATTAAAATAACTTGGAGAACCAAATTATTCTTAATTATTTTTTTAATAGTCTTCAAATACTTTCAAAACAACTTATAAGTAAGTCTAATACACTTAAAACCATCAAAAATGAACAAAATAATTTTATAAATTCATTATTTACAAGTCTGCTTGATTATGAGTGATGTTATGTTGTCACAACTTAATTAATTTGATTTGACTTCGATTCGGTTATCGGTCCAAATAGTGTTAAAATAAATGTTACTTAAAGAAAAGAAAAACAAACATTAAGTAACATTAAGAAGTATGAAGTCAAGTGACAAGTTTTGTCAAAATTTAAGTTTCGATTTCGTATTCATTTCGATTTGTTGCATGGAAGAATAGTTTTAATTCAATTTTTTCTAACTAAACATTGCGTTGCGTTACGTTTCGCATTAAAAATTAATTCTAAACGCAATTACTTGTAATCGAGAAGGTTAAACATTTTAACATAGTTGTTGATGATTTTGTAAAATTTTCAAGCATTTATTGCATTAATTTCATTCAATTAATCGTAAAATGATTACGAAAAAGTTTTTTGGTGACTGAGACTGAAAGAAATGTTAAAATCAATCCCCAAAATAAGATAAACATATAAATGGGAAAGACAATGAATGAAAATCTTAATCTCAATTAGGTATTTTTAAATATTACTTTTTCTGGCAAATAAATGGCTTTGTAGCGAAATGAAAAATCAACATATGAAAATATTAATTGTCCTTTCGGATTTTAACTTTTTTTTTCTTCTAAATTTTGTTTCGCTGTACCTACTTATTTAATTTGATTATTTGAAAATTCATGTTTCAAGTCGGGCAACCAAAAGTACAAGCAGAAATGAATTGATATTTTGCGTTGTGACCTCAATTTGTTTCTTGAAATTATTAGTAGATAATTGCAAATATCGGTATGCCACCGAACAAACATCCTATCCCCATCCAATCACGAAACACGAATTAAAATGTTGTATACTTCTAACTTCAATAAACTAGTCTCAAAAGAGCGAAAAAGTGGGCATGAAACTGACTGACACCATGAGATTTACAATTAGAAGGTTCAAGCTCTTTAAACTTTATAAAACTTCTCTCCATTCGTCAATTCGTGTCATTCCACTTGAAGTTACCTTAGTGGAAACATCTCCTTCTACTTCAAATAATATTAATATCTTTATTTAATAAAAAATACAGAGTGATTTCAAATAATTAAGTTGACTTATTACTATTGTTAATGAATTGCGTGCTGAATTTCTTGAATAGAAATAGTTAGGCCACTCTCTAATCGAACGCGGAAAATTTGAATAGACCAATAGAAAAGGGGCGTGTTCTTTTAAGGGAGTGGCTTATTCAAGGCCTTACGTTACTAACCTAGAAAATTGGCAATTTATCATGACTAACTGTGAAAAAGTGAAAAGCAATGTAGAAAAGTGACTTTCCCGCACTCCATTTAAACACCACGTATTTTTAATCATTGGTTAAAATAGCAAAAAATAAATTAGAACAGTAAAAATTATAGAACTCGATAAAATTTCCAGGACTAATTGTTCTTGTGATCTTTTTTACCTTGACACATTTTTTAGTGGTGCAAATTACTTATTGAAAAAGAGACTTTTTTTTTCTAATATTTTCATTTATTATCCACTTATACATTTACATTCTAGTAATAAACGTTCGCGTTAATGTCAAGATTGTTGTAAAGTGCAGAATATTGCAAAATTGCACAATGTCCACACACACACACACACACACACACACACACACACACACACACACACACACACACCAAACATATTTAAAAGTCTAATGCGGTAACTGCGCATACCTACTTAAGGTTTGTTCCAACAAAGTAGCAAACTAGTTCGCAACTGTCCGGCGCATGAGCAGTTTAAAAAAAAAACGTTGCTTTTTTAAAACTGCTCATGCGTCATACAATTCAGAATTAGTTTGGTGCATTGTTGGAACAAACCTTTAATGTAGTTTTGTTTTTGTTGAAAAATACTACCTATATGTGTATGTATTGTATGTATGTACGCACCGATAATATTCATTCGTGTTCAATGTTAAAAATGTCCATGACTCACGGATGTGACTGTGAATAGTCTGTCTATTTTCTCTATTATACCACGGTTCGTTCATTCTGTGTATATATACCACCTATTCTTACCCATTTTAAATACACCAGATCAACCCAGCCAGCCAGCCAGCATTCGTATTTTCTGTATAATGTTTACTGCTTGCACATTCATAATCAAACAACGTGTCCACGAAATAGGTAGGTAATTACCCAACTAAGTAAGGTAAGTATTAACATACTGTGCGTTGAGACACATTGTATACGTGTATAGGTTCAGCGTATTTGTTTATGTAAATTCCATGATAAGCAGTAGAGACGATAACGCATTCAAAAGAAAATTGTGTTTGTTGTCATATACAGAGCGTTTATTTTACCAGCGAACATAGCGCGTGTTCGCAACTAAAGTAATAACAAGTCGAACTTATGAAAGTGACAATGGACAATCAACGTCAGTTGTCAATTTTGTTCCTTGTCATATTTGAATTGTTCATCAATCGTTAACATCTTTCTCAAGGGTAGCTAAAGTCTTTCAAATAACTCACACAACTTGATTCTCGATAAAATGCGGTTTACAATAATGCATCAAAATAGCTCTCACATTGATGCACGGACCCTCTCCACATTGCCATGAGTTTGACTCGTTTATTTTGATTGCAAACATAGCACATGCTATGTTTGACGGCAAAATAAACGCACGGTATGTATAGCTTTAAAAATAGTTTGATTAGTTTTGTTTTTATGCGAAACCCAATCATGCAACAATGAGTAATTAAAGATTAATGC
>JARJEB010025815.1:0-19938 GCA_030264535.1 Liometoxenus newtonarum
GGGAATTGTGCTGTCAACTTGTAAAAACTTGTGGGAAGACCAAAATAAAACTGATGTTTATCAACTTGGTTGACATGTGTTTGGGCAACAACCCCAACCTAGTTGAGGACAAGGTTGACAACTAGGTTGATAGTGTATGGGCCGCTTTACGCATAGCTAAAGTTCAATTATCTTGCCAAATAGATGCCAACAGCATGTATTGTATTGAATTGTGAGATATGTATTATGATGGATGTCTGCACTAAGCCATTCATACATTATGCGAGGTTTCGATTGTCTCTCGCGACCTGGAACTAAAGCTACTGATTTACCTTTGATCGGATATGTGAATGTCTCTATATCAGGCCGCAGATGAAACGTCAAAATTCGAATCCGTTCAAAAATTGTATAAAGAATTCATTACTCTGCGTTAAGGTTGATTTGAGTGTTATAACCTATAAAAAATTATGCGTGTAATTTGGGTAGTCTGCATTTTAGGTATTAGTTTGTCAAATCAATATGGCGGACCAGTGACATCACATTTGTGTCAATACATTCCCTCTAGGAATATTATAATTTTTTCTTTCTATGTAATAAAGTATTTTTCAGGTTCAGATTCTAAATACTTTTGGAGTCTCATTGGAAGGCAAGTCAATTATTTTCCTAGAATTGGAATCACAGGTACAAGATTATCCTTACCGGCTTACAACAAGAAGATTGTCGTCCTCAGGGCTGAAGGCGACAGCATCGATGGGTTCTTGGATGCTTGTGTTATTATTGGATGCCTACTCCAAAGCGGATATCTCCAGTCTAGTTTATCTCTACAATATCGGCCGAAGTTACACAACCAAACATGTAGGTAGGTAAGTTCCCTTTTGGATTAAATTTCTCTAATGGCACATCAACATATAATAATGCTAGAAAAGGTGATAAGTATTAAAATTTGTAGGACCTTCATTAGATGCGTTACCAGCTGTCAACAGCAAATGATTAACAAGAACAAATACTGATTTTGATGGAGGTTCAGGTTCCCCAAAAGAAATAAAAAAAGTAATCCTTTCCGTTTTTCGATACTATTTGGAATAAGGAATACTACAATAAAATTGTAAGTATAAAGAAGAGAAAACTTTAAACGCCACACACGTATGCTTATTTGAGAAAGTTTTTAATCTAAACTCACTCGCGATTTTTCAACCAGTTTTTTTAGAGTTGACTTCACAAAAAAGCAACTTGCACAAAATCCCTTCAGTGGGAAAGCCTTAAGAAAAAAGAAAAACCAAGAGTGGAAGGGAAACGAACGAAAGACTGGAACAAGTTTGGCAAACGTGCACCACATCAACTTGTGCATCAAGTTAACTTTCGTATAACCGGGAGGCTACAGTAATTTTTTGACTTTTGTGCCCTTGCAAAAAGAACTTCAAGATATTACGTTTTACGTACTCATATTACGTATGCGCCAAACATACATTACCAACACATGCATGCTTTTGTTTCTTCCTAGTCTAAAGTAAAGTCTACATGTGTGCTTGCTTGTTCGAATGAAAAACTCTATCCACTAATGTTAACCCCAAACGTAACATTCGGGCGTTATCTAATAAACTCTCTCAACATTTGCTAAACCTATATGCGAAATCTACCCCAAAGCTAGTGTCTTTTTTTTTTCTACGTCGTTGTGGTCCCTTCAGTGCTTGACTATGAGACAAAAACTGTTTGAGACAGTCTGAGCTCATTTCTCTTCGCACATTTCGGACACAATAATTTATTACAACTATTCGTATATTTACTATACCTATAGTAAAGAAGACACAACAAAAAGTTTAGAGTACATGAGTTTCTACATATGTATAACACGAAATTTCAGAACAAACAAAAAATATAAAAAAATGAAAAGGGAAATTAACATTTAGGAATATTTACTGCAGCAAGCAGCAATCGTATTTAAAAATCAGAATATATTTGAAGTAGGAGTTCAATTTGTTGTTTATATATTTTTTTGTGTTATAATGAGGCCTCCGATTTTCATTGTCCTTGTGTATATGCTGTTCGCATTTATTTTACGATTTTTTCCCCCTGTTTTTCCTCTTTTCTTGTTCACAGAACGTAATAGATTGTTCTATTACATCGAGAGCATTGTGTTTCGTCCAACATTGCTCTTCTCGATCTACTCCCTCATTCTACATTTCGTTTGTTCACATCACAACAATTTTCCTACATTCGTTCATTATTTTCTCCTCTGTGTCGTCGTGCACTTCTCAATTGAATCCGACGACGCGTTTTCATTTCGATTGATGAAAGAATAAAGGCATGAAAGAATAAAAGAACGCAATAAGCAATCGAAAGACAAAATGTTCTTTCTTTTCTCTTGCATAACCGTTTTTTTTTTATTTCTCTACTTGTTCGATTCTTTCAGCGGCATCTATTCGAATCGAAATTGACGAAATGGGCTAATTTAAGACTAATTCAATAGAAACTAATCTATATATGTATAGCAAATGCAATTTACAAGCAAACTAAAAGTATGGGGTTGGAGCCAGTCAGTTTGTACAAAGAGCGAGTACTAGTTTATATTTAGAACATTATAGACTATAACAGGGGTCGGCAACCTGCGGCTCTATGTTGACTTTCATGCGGCCCGCCAAGCAAAATACAAATAAATATAAAAATTAAAAAGTTAAACAAAAATTTTTCAGTATTTTGTTCTAATTTGAGTGTCATAACCTATAAACAAATACTTGTTTAAAGATTACTATGAAGTATGAAGTTATTTTCAGGTTCAGATTGGAAAGACCTTTGGAGTCTCATTCTAGATAATTTATTGTATATTGGTCCGGTAGGCTCTGAAATGACAAGTGGTTGTTGTTTGATTTTTGTTAACCTTTTTGTTCCTTCGAAGCGGATCTTTGATTTGTAACACTAGCATTGAAGGCAAGTCAATTATTTTTAATATTAACCTATAGAATTGGTGCATGTTCTTAATTGTTACATTTTTCTTTCAAAATTTTGAAATTTTGCGGGTTAATTGACCCGCAATCCAAAAAAGGTTGCCGACCCCTGGCCTATAGAATGATAAAATTGGGAAAATTGTAAATTTAGCGTAGATAATAATGATTATTATCAATTGGAGCGTGTAATAATGTGTGCATTAAAGAAGAAAATTAAAAAGCCAGACCTTTAACGACCGTAGACATTTTCTTTCTACCGATCTGCGTAGAAGCTGACGATCGATGGTCACGTCTGATTAGTTTTAATAAATTTCGCACACCTGAGCGCATAACTTCGGGGATGTTTCATCCATAAATTTTTCGCACAGTGCATTCGCCTCTCATATGTTTATATAAATCTTGGTGAAGCTGATCGAAACGATTCGTACGAGGGAAAAATAAATAAATAAAAATAGAAAAATGTAAAAACGAGCAAAAGGAAAGAAAGAAAAATATTGCGACTGATCCGAATTGTCCATTCCGCACGATACATTGCGGCAAACCGTTACAATATTATTAGATATTGGTTTTTGCGATGATATCGTTTGGTTAGCTTGGGGAATATCGTTTTTCCCAATATTTCTCCCTATTCATCGGTCTCTTCGTGCACTGTTTCCATTTCTTATTTCTTTTTAGTTTTTCGGTTTGCATTGTTTTCACCAAAAGCTGTTAACCTACAGCACTGGAGTAAAGAAAAAACTGAAGAACAGTAACTTTATGATCACGAAAATTTGTTAATTTAAGAGTGCGACTTCGCTCTATTACTCTGCGATAAATTTGATTTGAGTGTCATTACCTACAAAAAATTACTTGATTAAAGATTACTGTGAAGTTTTTTTCAGGTTCAGATTCTAAAGACTTTTGTAGTCTCATTCTAGATAATTTATTGTATATTGGTCAGGTAGTCTCTGAAATGACAAGTGGTTGTTGTTGATTTTGTTTTGTTGTTTGATTTGTGCTAACATTTTTGGTCCTTCGAACCGGATCTTTGATTTGTGCTAACACTAGCATTGAAGGCAAATCAATTATTATTATCCTCTAGAATTGGTGCATGTTTTGAAAAACAATATTAAACCAAACCTCTCTTATTAATAGAACTTTCGTAAAAGTTCTTTTTTCAATTTAGTCGATTAGTATAGATTAAATAAATCCGGTTCTGATTCTTCTTTAGTTCTAGGGTTATAGCTTATAGCGCGTTATGCCGATGACACATGTACACGCATACAAATTCAATTTGAACGTTGATATAAAAAATTGACACGTCCCCTTTTACATTTCTTTCTATTCTTGTATTCTATACTTGAATTTTATATGTTTCGTTTTTTTTTCTTTCTTTTTATGCGTGAAGTTGCTTTTGGTAATCTTTGAGTAGTGCACTAGTCGAAAGAAAGACGGCACAACGCTGGCAAACATAAAAAAATGGCACATCATCGGTTATGTGCGACGCGTATCGTTAGGGCTTTTCGGTTCTTACCAATGCGAGGACGTATTCGTTGTTGGAAAGAAAAACAGAATGGAACTGGTCCGCGAACGACTTTCGACTATCCTATTCTTTAGATTTAGACTATACGTCCTTATATACTCGCGTACGTACTTCCAGACGAAAGAAGTAAGGCGTAGTTATTTTGGTCTGAGAAATGGATATTGTAATATGTGAAATGGATAGTGTTACGACTTGCCATAACTTTCAAATCCCCTTTTTCCGTTCCACGTTTCGGTTTTCTTCACTTTCCGACCGTTGAGCTGCTCCTCTTCCATCCCCGTTACTTTCCTTACGATACCTTCTCCAATGTAAGTAACTCTTGTTGAAACTGTAAGCGGTATTAGTGCTTGCAAATGTAGTGGTTGGTTATTGTAAAGTAGATGTTGTTAGCATCGGCATCTTTATGATTTTTCATTGAAGACATGGTTGCACGTTTCCAACGAAACTAGAAAATAAGAACTTCAAAACTAACTTCACACTTTTCTCTCTCTACTCATGGCGAACCGCAGTTTCTAAATTTAGATATAATCTTTCTTGAACCAATGGAAACATTTCACAATTCGTTGCTTTCCTAAAATTAAGCTGCTTTTAAGAAAATTTTCAGCGATATGATATTTCAGGTTCAGGTTCAGGTTAATAAACTAAATGTTAATTTTTTCAATCACTGCGCAACATATTGCGCATTTGAGAAAGGGGGAAGGCTATTACTCTTGTCTCTCTTAAGCTCGACACATATAGTTATATTACACGGTTAAGATTCGTGGAATAAAATAATATTTATTAAAACTTTTAACTTGGTTACAAACACCCTGGAACTTTATACTTAGAACTAATGTAAAATGCCTCGACTGACTGTCTAATAGCAAAATACTAGGTTTGACCTATCTAAACCGAAGCTCAATAATAAGTCGTAGAACTTAAAACTAATGTGAAATGCCTAGACTGACTGTCTAATAGCAAGTCACTAGATTTGACCTGTCTGAACCAAAGCTCAATAATAAGTGAGTTGCGTTTCATCGCTCAAGGCTTATATAGGTCAGAATCTATGACGTCGTGTTGACCTAGTTTTAAATATACAGAGTTATTGATACAAACTTAACTACTTATAGCGTGAGCGAAACAAATAGAATGCGATAATGTAACTTTATGCGTATCCTCGACCTTAAAAATGGTTAAGTAATTGAATCTGTTAAACGTGTGCACACAAACCTACTATTTCCAATAACATCCAGTATATTCGTGAGTGGAGTAAATATAGTGGATCCTGAGGATCTATTTCTAAATATGTAAATTATTTGGGAAAACCATAAAAATGGAAAAAAAATAATATAAAAATAAGATGAGCACGAAAACTGGAAGAAATAACGAAATAACATAAAAAAATCATCATATAGAGATTTCAATAGAAGTAAGAAGGCTGAAGAAAGAAGAGAAAATTAATTTCGTAATGTGCTTGCTACACTTTGCTTCAATTCTTATTATGCAAAAAGATCTTGTTATCATGTTATTATGATATTATTATGCTGATGGACGAATATGTTAAGAAAAGTATCAAGATTATGAGGTTCTTTCATTGGCTTTCATTTTTATTTTGCTTTGGCTTCTTATAAATTTGCGTTCTCGTGTATATAGTTTTCCATTTTTGTTTCTTCTCCCTTCTGCATTCTTGTAGGTACAAAACTGTATATTTTCTTTATTTTAATCCTAACTTTTGGTGGTATTTCATTACTTTACTAGTGTAGCACTTGAGTGAAAATGCCGTCAAGCTAATGCACTCGAAAAACGAGTCTTCCACAAGTACAAGTACTAGACATAGTTGCATGAACTCAAGTTAGAAAAACGAAAAAAAGGCAAAAAGGCGAAAAAGAACACGAAATGCATTTTCTAAAAGTAATCATTTTTCACAAACTACAAAGTGTTTTTTTGCTTTCATTTTTGTAGCGTTTTTGCAACCAAAACTAAATAATTAATTATTTAAAGTGGATTTATTAATCTGAGTTTTCATTTTTTTTATTTGAAATAATTGAAATCCTTTTTTTATATATTTTTTCGTACTAAACACTTAAATTGTCGATGATTTCAAACTGATTGACATGCGTCCGCTGTGCATCTAGTTTTTGGGGGTGGGTTCGACTTACGTGACGAGTCTCTAACGAAATTAATTACGTCGAACCAGAGGGGTAACAGAGTGAAATCTACGTGCTGCAGGCGCGAATCGCTATACGTACATATATACGCGATTACGATTGAAGAGAAGCTTCAGTTCGGTTCGGGTTCCATCCGTATCTGTACTTACGACCCTAATATATTTTCTTATGTTTTGCACCCTCCGCCGGGGCACAGCACCGCACATTGCCGCACCAAGTTTTGTTTGCGAACGATTTGTTTAGCAGACGAAAGACGTCGGATGCCTTTTCGCGCCCGCTTAATCGACCGTAACGCATTTTCCCATTTTCTCCATTTCCCCAACCCCAAATTCCCCTATTCCCCGATACTCACTTTGCCAATTTCTACTTTTATTTTCGTTCTTCCTTTTACTCCACAGTCCACACCACAAACCTGTACATTCTACAATTCTTGGAATTTTTTTCTTCTTAACAAATACCAAACAAATTAACTTTAGATACATCATTAACATTATACACTTTTAACATGAAAATGTTCCTTCTAATCTTTCTATCCATTGCTTGGATCCGGTAAATAATACCGTTAAAAAAAATATTGGTAAACGTTATTATTTTGAATTTTCGTTACCTTTTACCGAAACGGGAACCTTTAATAGTATATTATTCAATGAGCGCATATGGAGGATATTATACTATACTTTATCTGCGACGACAAAATTTAATTTGGCTTTCAAACTTAAACATTCAACCATGGAATTCAACACATAATCCTAGATGACGTTTTAGATGCAGTCCGTGTGCCACATATCATTATTGAATGCAGCGAAGAGCTGTGCTTGACGTAAAGTAAATCTCTAGAGGAATAATGACCTATTGTTGACGTGTGTCAAGCTCCATTATTCGCGAGTGATATTAATGTGGGTTATATGTGCCTGCATACACACCTAATAATGGTTGTTATGCTTGGTCGTCGAGGATAAACATTTTTTTTTTCATTTACCGGTGACCTCTTCCGTTTACCGGTATTTTAATAATGTTACCGCGCGCATGGCATTTGATATTTCTATGTTAAAATTAACTTAAAAAAGCAAATGTTTAAAATTTCAATACTTTTAATAAAATGTTAATAAATATTTAATTTGAATCAAACTATTTTTAATAATTTTTACCGGTAAAAGAGGTACCAGTCATTACCGGTATTAATTACACAATACCGTTATTTGTGGACGTTAGTACCGGAATCGATATTGTTTCCGTTCCAAGCCCTGGTTCTATCGTTAAATATATCACAGAAAATCTGAAAATATAAGGATTCAATTCGCCTTGCGATTTAAGTGCTTGTTTAACTTTAAAAAAAATAACACAGGCAAAGTCGAACACTTAACACTATTTTCTGAAAACTGAAAACATTTCGCGTCAGTCGTTCACTTCGGGCACAACCTGCTGAACCTGGAACTTGGAACCTGGAAGAAAGGGAAACGGCAAAGATGGAAAACTTATTTACCTAATCACACCATTCTTTTCTTCGTAGAATGATTTATAAACACGGCGCCCCGTTGAAAAACTAATAGGCTATGAATTTTAAAATCTGCAGATTGCGAAATTCATTCGTCTGACTGCATAAACCATAATATAACCAACAAAAGTGAATGGAAAAACAGCGACACAAAGAGTATATATGCCATTAAGGTTACAATATATACTAGAAAGTGTGCTTATATTAAAAAAGTGCTTATATACCTACATCATACATCTTTTTATCATTCAATCTTTTCATTTTGCCTTTGATTCTTTTATTCTTTGGTCTCCTCCCTTATTCTGTTAGTTTTTTAGTACTTACATACATACCTAGATGTTACGTGCTGTCTGAGCTCTGTGAAATAAATGAAAGACAAAATGTATAGTTAAGGAAAAAATATATGTAAATAGAGGATTCCTAGTCCTAGTCCTTCCAAGACAACAGTATCGTTGTGATGTTGATAACTCTTATCACTGTCGCTGTCCCATTGCCAAACTTCTAAATATGTATTTATGTATACAAACAACGGCGTTGATGTTCGTTATGAAGTGAACAAAATATTTCAAACAGGACCGAACTTAACAACTGATAAATCCAACCAAAATTTTCCACCAATCGCCCTATAAGCTAACGAAATGTCCCTGGTATTCTCATTTCATTGACTGATGCCATGAGAGAATCCAATACTTTTGACACTGGTCAAGAGATGGCGGCCATGGGGTAAAGCAATTAGTCATTCTAATATGATGTCACAAACATCATGCTCGTGGAGGAAAGACATTTGGCTGGCGCTGCATAACCAATAATGTGTTTAGCCAGCCTTGGACATCATGTTTTCATCCACGAGCAAACCAAAATTGGAGGTTAACAATGCATAATGGGAAAATCATGTGCGTCAATCACATGCTACAGAATTCCCATTCAGTCTACCCCATTACCTTCATTTTTCTGACCTCTGTCAAAGGTATTGATTGGATTGTCCTATTGAATCCAGTCTTTTGATGCAAAAGCAATAATTATTAAAGTTGGTAAAATTCAGCGCCATCTATACGTAGTTTTAATGACCAATTAAAATGGTTGGATCTCTAAATTTTTGTATAGACATATAAAGTTAATTCGGTACTGGTACATACAAGTGTACGCGGCTGTGGGATAGTAGGCGAAAAAAACACAAGCGTCCATAAAGCACCCTTTTAAATTCTAAATGTAAAAGGACTCGCAAGAAACCTACTGGAGAGCCACAACGTTTTTCATTTACACCAACGTGTTTCATATACACTTAGGCATAATAACCGTCTAGAAAATGTTCGTACAATGTTCCTAAAATAACATCAACACACTAGAAAATGCCGCGCATAGCATATTTTTGTGTCTCTTCTTCGCGTCCTTGCCTATATTGTCGGGTCTTTTCATTTTCATATTCATTTTCGCCCAAATTCCATTAACATATTTTAAATTAAATTTACTTTCATTAATATTTATTTTTTTTTTCTTTATGATGACAACTACATCCAACTCCAAATTAATATTATAAACGTTTTATAATAGTAATAATAATTCCGAACAATTATTTTAATAATAAAAGCAATTTTTTCTTCTTCCCTTAAATGCATGAAACATGTTCGAAATTGTTTTAATTATTAGATATGTTGTGCGGATTTTCATTGTTATTTTTAATTTGTGTTATTCCCATCAAAACTCATCAAAATATCATAATCCATGCCATGCCACACAATAAAAAATATAGTCTTTTTAAATGAAATATACTGGAAGGATAATTAATATTAATAAATACTTCCATTGTATTATCATGGATGCGGCTCTGATGCTATCTTCGGTTTTTAATCCTTCAAGTACAAATAACGTCGTCTCTCTATTTAGATTTTTACCACACACATTCAACCATCCTTCGTATTCGCTCGCAACTTTCTACATTTCAGAGTGTTCATACCATCCAGCGCTTTTATGATTTATGACGAGTAATGCCCCCACAGCAATGGCTAATAATTTATATTTGTCTAATGGTTTGTAAAGAATATGTGCGCGAACCGGTCCATTCATCACAACATTCGTTTTTTGAGGGGTTTTGAGGAGAATTTAAAGGTTTGGGAGTACAATAAAGCACAGTACAGTATACATGATGACACAATATGACCAACATTAACCAAACAATAAAGGTACATAATTGGGTTCAGACAAATATGTTTTGGCGCTAATTCTACTTGTAACGCAACTTCTACGTTAAAATTCGTACCTGACATGAGACCACAAAACCAGATAACGCTAAAGAATCTCAATCTTACTCCATGCATCTATGATTAATATTTAATATAATATAATTTAATATTTCACCTAAAAATTTAAAAAAACAACAACAACAATAAAATGGTATAGTTGAACTTGGTGCATAGCATTTAGAACTTCAACATATCACATTCCCAGCCACGGAGATAATCTTCCGCGTCAATAATATTGATATAATTGGGTGATATTTATAAATAAATTTAATATTTCAACTAATAATGGAAAAAGAAACAACATAACACGGTGGTATAGTTGAACTTGGTGCATAGCATTGAGAACTTCAACATATCACATCCCCAACCACGGGAATAGTGTTCCAAGTTAATAATATAGATTTAATTATGTATTAATCGGAGCACTTAGTACGCCCTTGGAGAGTGTATGTGGGGCAGTGGCCAGCATAGGCGTAACCAGCGGGGCTGAGGGGGCTAACAAATATGTATTTTTGTGAATTTATCAGATTTCTAATTTGATGATTCCAGCCCCCAAAATCTGATAACGGACCCGGTCACGGAAGGTACTCTGTTAAATTGGTACGAATTTTAACACAGACGTTGCATATATTCCTATTCAACCAACGGTTTTGGTATCTTATTTATATTTTTCCCTAGTTTTTAGAGATTGTTGCTAAATATTTGTAATTTGCCAATGAAAAATGTACAGATTTTGGCTATAGGTATAGTGAGAATAATAATTTTCATTACACCTAATTAACCAACACAATAAACGCGATGATAAATGAATGCACCATTACCCTTCATTACTTAATCCGCGTCTCTCGTTTCACGTTCTACTCACCAAGTCCTATCCTTTCTAGTTCACGTTGCAAAGTCGTCACAAAGCCGGACATTATTTATTACTGTGATGTAAGAGCGGCTTTTTCGATTAAGTATACTAATATATAATTTGTACAGTGAGTGTTTTACAATTTGTCACTTTTTGCACTATTTTTCGCACTTATATCTTATATCTACTACTACAATATGTACGTGAACAAAATTTCTGTCAAAGGAAGAAACTAATTGCATTTAAGATGAATTGGATTTCCTAAGACTTCCCAATGTGATCTAAGGCGGACGAAAAATCGTAAATCTTCCCAAAATTCATATATTAATCATCTGCAAATTGTGCAGGTACAAGGTGATGTCTGTACGACCCTAGCGGCATTAACGAGAAGTTCCCGTAAGGCGTACTTTAAATGGATTTGATTGGCCAAAGTACGCGTTTGGGGCAACGATTCTAGCGCCATCATCGGCAGTTATTATCCCAATACCAATTTGTTACACATAAGCCGTTTACCGAAACTAAACTCGATTGGCATTCGCGTCAATCCAAGGCTATTCTGCGATTCTCGCAGAATAGTTTTGTTTTCGGGTGCGGTCCTGGATTGACTCGAATGCCAATCGAGTTTAGTTTCAGTAGTTTCGCAAGATCTGAACAAGTTGATTGAACACATCAGTTGGATATCTGAATTTTAAATAAACATATATTAAATACGTTTTATTCAAATGGAATTTAATCAAAACTAAATTAAGTGTGACAAATGAACTTTTCAAATGTGTTTTGCCCGAGAATCGCGAGTAAATTATTTCATCGAGTTCGCTTTGTTGTCGTTGGTGTATAGAAACGAAATTAATTTAAAAGCATTGAATGAAATGAAACGCTGCGAAATCAAAATGAAATATTCACATTAAAATGTTACATGCAACCAAATCCAATTCTGTACCAAAAATTTATTTCCAATTCGAAATCAATGAATAGCAGTCAAGCTATCATAATCATATATTGGGCTAAAATTAATTATTTGCAAATCGAATTTTCATTGATTTCTTTTCGAAATTTTGTGAATTTTGTTAACATTAATGTTTTTTTTTACATCTGCAGTTTTCCATTTTCAGGTTCCCTGTATTTGGGAAAATACGCAAGATTACGGGTGGAAACTTACGTAGATGGATATAAAGTAAAAGTTATAATGTAAAAGTGATAAATAGGACTAAGGAGACCGTTACTAATGCAAGGAAGTTTCCAAACAACCCCAGTGTCCCCAATATACCACCTACGGCGATGTCGCCATACGGCCAGAGTGCCAACGCTGTCCTCCTCCCTTCCCCGATCCAAGTCCTCATCGTTTATTCCCATTCCCAACTCATGCTAATGCATTCACGGATAATCCTTATTACCACGTAGTCGCATATATTCCTCTGTATCCTTATATCCTTGTGTCGTTCTATTCTTGTATCGTGTAGCATCAACCACTAATTGCCAATCAATTATTTACAACACCTGATGGTGCAGCATTTTAAACGTGCAAAATTACATTCCGTACAATCAGATATTTGTCCATATTGATAATATATATCCATCCTTTATCAGAAAGAACCAGCAAATTTACAAAAATTCCGAAATTATATTCTGACTTTCATTGCCTACCTACATAGAAAGATTCAAAATGTACCACTGGGTACGTCATATTGAGCTTCAAACTTTGCAGTAAATATCACTTCAGGATACAGCTTCAAATTTTGAAAAATACGTGATCAATATGGCAGCCAATTCTTAAAGCAAAGAATAACCGTATGATGCGCTAGTGTCTATGTATGTACTTAGCGGGAAATACAAAATAAACAGCGCAGAAATTTCACACTTCAATATTTAGAATGTAGAGCATCCAGGGGCGTACCCAGACTCTCAATGGGGGGGGGGGGGGTTTAGATCACTCTGTATGTAGTAACAGCTTTTGTACTCGTATATAGATTAATGCAATAATATTAAAGCCCAATTATATAGACATTTCAATCATTCTGTGATAACAGGAACACTCAACCATTATAGTAATAGTAATAATAATGCAACCTTCGGCTTAATGCAACGTGTTGCGATCGTAATGCAGAACCTTAGCAACAATTAGTGCCAGGGTTTCTGAAGCTCGAGCGCGCATTTGTTGGCACTTCGGTTCTTGGCATAGTATGTATATCCATATCCCAGTATTACTAGGTGTTTGTTGCATGAGCATGAAGCATGCCCGCCGATAACATATGACTCCATGGTATTAACTATGCGTTACGTTAACAACAATATAAGCGAGTCAATGCATTTGGGAGCGATTCCACGCTAGCTCGCTTCAGGGTTTCTCCTCCGTCTGTGCATAAGGTCCTAACTCCTAACATAATGTCTATCTAGCTCTAGTCCTTTCGAATATGGTAGCTTACATTATATTAGGGATCCTCTTAAATCATTATCTTCGAGTGCTTTTGATTTATGCATTAAACTAAAATAAAAATAAAAATGATCTCAAGGGAAAATATGAAATGCTCATTATGAAGAGAAAATGTATTTTCGATTAGATAACTATTTGTTCTATAAATCAGAATCAAAGGTTTTTCCGTGCGCAAAAGAGCACCAAGTGTATTAACGATCTCGGGGTTTGATTGATTAGAGATTATTACGTTTTGAAAATATAAAAGATTAAAGTGATACTTGGAAAGAATTTTAATAAAACTTCTCTTTTTAGACTTCCTTTGATAAAAAAAACATGCTGGAAAGATTAATTCTAACCACGTACTACTTGCTTGATTATTCCGCGTTTTTTTTATATTCATCCTCATTTGAAGCCTACTCTCTTCTTTTAGTTCGATTTGAACGTTTTCGAACATTTCTAACGATTCCAACAAGTATCATTTGTCATCCGTTCATGTTCCGGCACGCAAAATTTCACCCGTCCGTCTTGTAATGATGACAAATTGCCTTTACTCTAACGACAAAATTCCCATTTCTGTGACGGTACTCTTATATATTTGTACTTACATATTGTGTTCGTATTCAAATAGAAAACCATCAGGACAGAATCTGTTTTAATTTATGTCTAAAACGAATTTGTAGAAAATAAGTGTAATTAACGAGTATTAATTTCTCAATGTCTCATTGACAATTTCTTAAGAAACATTGCACAGAGTTTTATATATGAATTTAGGATTGTGGCTAAAGTTGAATAAATAAACCCGGCCCTGAACCAGATACATATTAATGACAATATAGGTAAATAAAAATGTGGTAATAACTTTCCAATCGTGAAAATATTTGTTGACATAGTCTAACAAAATCCCAACAACTAAAATTTGTCATGAAAGCAATACTTTGTTTATGATAATAAATACATCAAAATCAATTTAATTAATCATATTGTGAAGGCCAATCAATAATATTTTTCAATTACAATTCGCGAAGACAAATAGAGTTTTCAATTTGCCATGCGTTTTTATTTATATATTTTATCATTTATTTATATATTTATTATATACACCTATAAAGAATCACCAATATCAAAAACGAAATGATGATAAAGAGGTAAAACAAATAAAAAAATGGTGGGCAACTGGGCATTACAAAAAAAACGTTACAAACACACACACGCACACACGCACGCAGCTATACACACACACACACACACACACAACTCCAAATAACATAAACAAAAATCAACAACGTTTAATTAATTCCCAAACGTTTATTAACTTAATTTTAAATTAACAAAACCGGATGGGAGATGAGAGCGTAAAGCATAAATGAACACTCGCATACATCCTTATGTCCTAAATGTTGTCAGGGATGGCATAGCATGGGCCTTAAATACACAAACACAAATGCAAATACAAATATGCACGAGTAATTGAATTGAATAATGAAAAGCAATTTCTATTTGCATTATTCGTTAATATCTATTGATCTCTTTAGTATTATGTTTAGTTGGTTGGTTGGTTAGCATCGGTTTACGAGCCGAGCCTATGGCTGAGTGACAAAGGGTCGAGTTTCCAGTTTGTTGGTATCTGTAGGTACTTTAGGTAGGTACATTAATTTACTACATTTAATACATTGCGAGATTGCGTCGTGTCGCATTCATGTTCTCGATCTCGTTCTGATTGTCGTATCCATTCTGTGTTCGGACCTAACAGTAAGGCCAGAGACGGATCGACAATCGAGAGGTTTGGCTTGTCGCGAGATTTTTTTCACACTGACCGACTTTTGTCTTTTCTGTATTTTCTTGTGACGTAATAGACCGATTCAAAAGTCTCGCCGGTATCGTCTGTCCGTCCGGCACTCGATTTCGACGCCTAGTGTGTTTCGGGCCTTATGGCAGAAGCAACAGTATATAACATCAACAGCAAGAGTATCAGAATTTCAGTTCAGAATCAGACGGTTCTTCTGTGTGCTGTAGAGATGCTCCTGAACGTAACCAAGCCGTGAGCTGTAAATATTTGCTTAGGATTTATTAACAAATGTAAACAAATGTTTGCTCCTATTTTCTTCTCTTTTCATTTCTACATTCCAGTCGCTCATATTCTTTTTTTTCCAACGGTCTTAATAGATAATGTGCTAGCTACTTTAGAATTTACATGAAGCACCTAGTAACCATTTTTCTTGAATTTTAAAATTATCTGCAACTTAATGTATCGATTTCTTCTATTTGCGTGAACACAGTCAGTCATTCATTAATAAAATTAAAGTTGTTATCACTTTTACCTTTCATACCCCCCTATTCATTCATATTTAATCGATTTATGCGTTGGAGCATTAAAAATATGAAAATCGGTGGAAAGATTCGAAGTAAAATTTCGTCGCGTTTTGTACGGCAAACGAGCCGTGGCTAATTTAAAGTTAACAAGAAAACAAGAACAGTAACAATACATTTCCATTAGCATTAGCACTAGATGAACGAACCCAATGAACGAATCACCCTCCACGAATGGAACTAACTATAGGTACTAAGTTTGGATGAAAGGGGTGCAAAGGTTCCTAGCTAATATTTATGCGAGAAAATTTTAGTATTACGGCATTGATTTGCTTAATTTAAAACGCTCAATCGAGCAATTTCGGGTAATTTTCACAGAGTCGATGAAGATGCCAAAAGGGGTGAATACGAAACCAAGGACTGTAGACATGTGAGGGGATGTGGAGAAGTAGAAGTAGCAAAGTAACAAAGTAGGAAACAGAGCAGGAATACGAACACTACCAATAGAATTAGTAAAGGATAACGGATATAGATATAGATAACAGATAAAGACGAAAACACACGTGTCCTTTCTACTCTAGTCTCTAGTTTAGGGGTAGGCGGTAAAGCTGACTGGCTTCACATACGACCCACTTGATTATGATAGATAGATAGATAGATAGCTAGATACGGGAGAAGCGTATATGATAGTCCTCGAATTCATATGTTAAGGGTGCGAGCGTGTGATGCCGAATTTGCCTTCAAGCTCTGAAGGACTATATGGGATTGAAATACTGAAATACATGGCAGAGGAAAATCGAGATTTTGATTTCAATATCCCCATCCACATATGCACATCAGCACATACACATCTTCATCGACATCATCGTCATGCTCATCGAAGGGAAAACTATTATGTGATCGGCGTTAACGTTCTAAGCGTTTTCACGCATAAGATATAAAAGACAATGAAAATATCAAACTTTTTTTACAATATTAAATATTTTTCTGGATTATTTATTTATGCCTATCTTCGGAAAAAAAATCCATGGATAGGAAGCCAGGCGGCGCGGCGCCTCTGCCTTAGAAAGGGGCGGACCTAGAATGCAAAAAGCAAGCAACCGGTAAAATTTCAAAGTGAAGAAAGAAAGAAGAAGAAGAAAGTGGAAAGATTTGGTGTTGTGGGTGATCAGGACATTGGATTCGGGATGAGGGCGGGGTCTCGATTAGATAAAATGTTTCTCTTTTATTCTCATTTTATCGTAGAATTCATATATGGAAAATGAATTTTATGAGGTACATTGTATATAAATTTGTTCAGACCCTCCTCAAATCACTTTGGCACGTCATTCTAATTCATCCTTCACTCCTCACTCATGCTATACATATCGTGCATGGGATAAATGTATCCCATGAATCCCTGCTAAAGTGAAGTGAATATACATGCATCATATGTATCTCTTAACTATCCTAACGACGAAATTAATTTTCTCCCCCACCCCCCACCCCCTTAACGTGAATATACTTGCAAATGGAAATGTAAACGTTGAATTTTGAAGGTTGGCTATGCGTGGATGTGGAATATTGAATCTTTGAACGTCATCTTCTTACAACTCCCAACTAACGACGTACGCCCTAATATTCTAACATCCTTGGGTTCTTACAGCTAGTGCTGGCTTGTGATGTGATGTGTTCTGTTCTGTTGTATCTTCTGTTTGCACACTATTATAGTGTGTCCTACCACTACGCTTTACTGTGTTAATCCTTTAACGTCTTAATCGAATTCATTGAATTCATGCCAACTATGCAACTTGTTTGTCTAATACGTATATAAACTAATATGTATATACTTATTTACTTTAGCCCAGTTAATGATAACGAGTTACGTAACGAACTATAACGAATAAGCGCTGCGCCACAGAAGCGACACTTCACGTATTTTCTAACCTTCGGCGTGCCAGCCATGTTGTGTGGATGTTGGAATTTGCGGGAAATTTCAATCTGTTATTTGTATTGTGAGGTACATTCTAATTTCCCGCAAATTCCAACCTCCACACAACATGGCTAAACGTCACCAAAGTATGCTTGTAAAATGTGGCTGCGCTACACGAATGGTGTTAAACGCTTATGATCATATCCTAAGTAAACAAGAAATCGAAACCGATGTAAAACCTACTTTGTAACCAAGAAACACGAGTAATTCAATCACTAATATTAGATATTCGAATCAATTTCCTTGAACGAAATTCCTTTGCTTTCTTTGTTATCTCAGTTATGCCTCCATTAAATAAATTTTAGCGTTGTAGAAGCATTCGTGTTCTGATTCAATTGCTTCGGGTTAATTAACTTCCCTTTTTCCATCAAATTCCACCTGGTGATTAAAATGGACTTTCAATTTCGTTTCCGGTATGCTTTGTAAGTACAATGTGGTTATAAAGTAAAGGCTATGATATAGAGAGATGCTATGGGTGTATTAGCATGTGGGGGCCGGGACGTGGAGGTTTTGCTTGGCACTTCAACGCCTACTAGCGGCAAATATGTTCCCTGTCATTGGAATGTGTTGGATCTTGTAGTTTAGACTAGACTTAGATCTTGCTTACGGTCAGACGAATTACGGTCGTAGAACGTCGGTCGCACCTTGCGGTTGTGTACAGGTGACGAATAAACATGTTTTGGGGAAATGTACAAATTCAGCAATACATTTTAGGATGTCATTTGAGAAACTTGCTATGAATTCTAGAATATTCATAAAAATGTCACCTTTCGAAGCATGGTTATCGCTATACCTATATAGAAATCTAGGAATTTGGCACAACATCAGATGATAGATAAAAGAGGAGGAAACTGTGAAGTGAGAAGTTGAAATTTAGAATGTGTAGGTTGATTGCGTGAGTGTTACTATTATATCGGAGGGCGGTTGACAGATACCTGGCCCCGAGCGAATACAGCGATATCCTCTCAGATGGGACAATGCTGTGCGTTAGTGTGACAGGTCATTGAGTGCCAAGAGTTTCCACCACAATGTCTAAGGACTAAGAAGCACATCTAAAATGTCTTTCTCTCGGTGTATGGCTTTGTTTCAGACTGAGGCTTTGTATCTTGATGTTCATGTGCACGCCGCGGGTGCCGGGATAGTTATCAGAATATATGTGTAGGTGCTAGAGTTGAGGTTTGGAGAAACCCTTTAAAAGGGTCTATTGTTTCACGCCCTCGAAACGGTCCCTCAAGCGTACCACAGAAAGCATTGGAATGGTGTAGGAGGCGACGAAAATGTCGAAGTGACGAAGGCCACTTGGTTGGCGACAATACGAAACATGCAAGATTATGTTTTCCAATAATTTGAGCAAGTATTGGGAGAGACAAAATGAAAATAGATTATTTCAATTTTGCAATCTAAATTTTTAAATATTGCGATAATAGCTATCCGAAAATGAAAAAAAAAATGGTTTTTAGTAACGTGGAGATTGAGTTATCGCTAAATGAGATTACGGTGTCCGTGATATCCGTCCTAATTTCGTTCATTAAATCCAAACCCGAAGCCTATCTGAGTTTACTATATCACTTTTATACCGACACACTTTCCCTTTTTCCTCCGCGATTCGAACAAAATTAACGTTTCCACACTGTTCCTATCTATATCTACATGTATATACAGGGTGATTTATTTAAGGAGTCCATCAAAAGTTTTCGGACTTCCCATTGTGGTAAAATTCTGAAAAAAATAGGATAGGCCTTAATCGACTGGAACTCTTAACGTAAATTATTTTCAGATTGATTACACATCCGGTTATACCGGAAGTCGACACCAACTTTGTTATTTCAAATGGAATACCCCATATATTGTTACATTTTTTGAAAGAGCTCCCGAAGACCTTTCAAACAAACCTACATATGTGGTATATCTTGTGGATAGTTCACTTGTTATTTGCGGTTTAATAAATAAAAGTGTGAAAACATGTCCCTCCAGAAAAATTATATCATTGTCATGGCTTATCCGAATGAAATGAATTTTTTAGTGTTCATAGAGGAAGGACGGAACTACAACTTGCTTTTTTCCAATT
>JARJEB010025819.1:0-11980 GCA_030264535.1 Liometoxenus newtonarum
TTGAATTTTTGCTAAAACATAGATGCAAAAGAGCAGTGAAAATAAGAGATTTCAACTCCACTTTTGAGGAGGGCCGCCCTCCGCCACGGCCTGGTCCCAACATAGGGCAGAACATCAAATAAACATGTTTATTTGATGTTCCTAACAGTATTGTTCTTAACACACAATGTTTATTTGATGTTCCTAACACTATTGTTCTTAACATACAATGTTTATTAGATGTTCTTAACAGCATTGTTTTTAACATAGAGTGTTTATTTGATGTTCTGCCCTGTGTTGCGCATGCGTACTTGGGGCCTCCGCTCTCCTCCTCAAAAGTGAAGTAGAACTCTATTATCTTTACTACTGTTGCGTTCTGGGGAATTATTATTGGTTCTTTATTGTTTTGTTCGTCATTGTCGTGCATTGGCGAATATTTTTTTTTTACTTATTTATGTTTTAATAAGGGTAGGTAAAAGACACTAAACCAAAGTACTATAGATAGCATGATATATCAACAGAAGAAACAAAAAGCACGTCAAAATTAAAACCTGTACATCAAAATCATATCCACTTTTCGATTAAAATCGGTTATTAGTTCTTAGGCTAGGGCTAGAATCTAGAGTGTCTAGTCTAGACTCTAGTCTAGTACTTGGTCGAAAAGTTGCGCGGTCCCACTGCGCAGACTTATTTTATTTGCAAGTAACCATTTTTGCCTAAATGCAAGTCTTAACCTAGCTTGAAAAGAAACAAGTTGAATTCGACTTATTATTTTCTTATTATTGACTTATTATTTTCATAGGAAACTCATTTTTTTTTGGTTAGACTATGTTAGTTTTCATATTTAATTATTTTATACTATAGATACGTTGCTATCGTTATTTAGACTCATCCCTTCGAAGAATATACAAGAGAGTACCGAATAAGTAGTATAGGTAGATGAAAGGAAAAGTAAATTGAAATTGTAACAAAATGAAATATGTGAGCTGAAAATGAATCTATAGACGAGCACGAACTCGCAATATGTATTTCAAACATTTATAAATGTAATAATATACCATATGTTCGAAATACATCATATAAATAAAGATTATAAGCAAAATTGTGAAAATTATAAAATAATCAAACCTGAACCTGAACCTGAACTTGAACCTGAACCTGCACCTGAATCATACTGACGTGATTGAGAAAATTTTGTGTTGAAAGCAAAAGGACTATATACTTATAAATAAGAATCTATCAGTATGTTAAAGAAACAAAGTCATGAAATTATACGTTGTTGCATCATCTACCTTGAACTATATGGGACTGAGTATGAGAAATGAGTCGAGGGAGAAAGTGTAGGATGACGCTGGAAGAGCGAGAGGTCTATATACTTGGAGTTACTAACTTGGCTAGATAATTAAGTCGAAAAGTAACTTTCTCGTGCAGTTTCTGCTTTCAATCAACTCAACTGTAGGTACTCCACATGCAAGCGTGTATGTTACAAATGAAACCACAGATTGAACGTGAAGTTGAACACTGACTGTTAATTTCTGAAATTTTGCGAAATAATTTTATCTCATCATCTCTTTGGCTTATCGAACACATGTTCAGAGAAATAATTTTTGTTAAGAGATTCAAGTTTAGGCGCAATGTAAAGTCATTATAGGAATAAAAATCCATTAATTTGCTTCAGAAAAATGTTTTTGTTCATTAATATAAACACATTACTGAAGAACAATCTACCAACAAAACATTCTTTTCATACTAATTACTCATACTAATTAATTAAAAATTGTTTTCTTCTTTTCGCCGCTTGGATTTTGTTTTTCTTAGTATACTTTTCACTTCCTACCTTATATACCTTACTTCCTCTTGCATATCACCATCCAAGCGCTTCAACAATCATTTATCTTGCAAACTGGTCTAGTTCCCCTTAGAATTTTCTTGAAGAAAGAAGTTCCTGACTTTGTACGAATCTTTGTCTTGTTGACTGGTGTAGCTTTGGTAGATTTTTAAACGTGCTTTTGTATTATATATACATATATAACTTCCACTAATGCAGATATATTACGGGAAAGCGTAAAATATACATAAAAAGAGGCATCTTAGTAACTAACATTCAGTGCCCACTATAGGTACCATTAGACAGGGCCTCGAACTGTAAACTGTAAGAAGAGAACTGAGAAGCATTAGCATTATATAAAGTGCGAGATGAAGCGACGAAGCGCAACTCCAAGTTCTTGTTAGGCGAAGGCGCCGGGCATCATTATACACTTAACGGGGGCAGGCAAATTGTGATGCATTACGATGGGGATTGTTAGTTGTGCGCCCCATTATATACGTATACGTTACATAATTAACGGGCAAAGTCCAACAGGGTATCGTATCCACCCACCAATTTTCAGTATACTGGGCGTTGCAAAATTTCACATTTTCATTGTTTGAGCAATTGTTGGAATTATAACATTCTGTCAAATTGAATATTCAAACTTTTTTGATAACATTTGTATTTCTACAGTTTTCTCTTAACTTTAATTGTACTTGAACAATGAATTTTAAGTGTTACTATTCAGAAAATTGCTCGCACAACATTAATTTCAACTAACGTCGTCACGTTTTATTATAGAACAAGGAACAACATCCAACAATAAGACAATTCTAAAACAACTTTAAGTAAATTTACAAGTCGGCAATATGCGAAGAAATAAATACTGACGACGTAAATCTTCACCTTGCCACCTTCCCAGGTATACCCTTTCCGCTAGGCGTTAGGCTTTAAGCATTTAGCATTGGATCTAGGTAATAGCCTAAAAGCCTCAGGTACTAACTTAACTGCACGGAGAAACATACAAGTCGTAAACGTCGCATGTATAAACGACTATTTTAAGAAGCAACATGTACATGGGTTTTATTAAAGAATTTACTCCGACACTGATAGAATAAAATGAAAAATAAAGGTGAAAGTTGATTAGTGACACGAGGCAAAAAGTCGAATCGCACAACTTTCCGACCAAGGTACACTGCGAATTCGTGGAACTCGTCGATCGCAAATGTAATTTTGATAGGAAAGTGGAAATTTCAGTCGACGACTTCTAGTAAATCATATATTGCGTATATGGTTGGAAAGTTGTGTGGTGCGAATTTAACTCACCAAATTTTATGTTTAGAAATACATAATAATTTCTTTACTTTAGTCTTTCAAAACCGCACAAAAATGCCTATATAGATACAATTACAACAAATAATGTTCATAGAAATCAGAGTTGGATTATTGTTTCCGATTTGTTCAATAAAACGAATAATAAATGTGAAAGTTGATTAGTGACACGAGGCAAAAAATCGAATCGCACAACTTTCCGATCAATGTACACTACGAATTCGTGGAACTCGTCGATCGAAAATGTAATTTTGATCGGAAAGTGGAAATTTCAGTCTTCGACTTCTAGGAAATAATATTGCGTATATGATTGAGAAAGTTGTGTGTTGCGAATTTAACTCACCGATTTTTATGTTTAGAAATACATAATAATTTCTTTACTTTAGTCTTTCAAAACTGCACAAAAATGCCTTTATAGATACATTTACAACAAATAATGTTCATAGAAATCAGAGTAGGATTATTGTTTCCGATTTTTTCATTCGGTATGTAGAAAATAAGAGAAAGTTGGGACTCTTTAATACTTCTGTCAAAACCTTTCTAAGCTCATGCGTATTTCTCCATCGTTTGTGGTTAAATGAAAAAAAAATAAATACGCTTTTCTTGCCATAGTTATGGGGAAAATTGAATTTCTAGCATCCACGCATCGCAAATTCTTACAAAAAACGACAATGTTACAGTTGGTTGAACACATATTTTATACTTTCTTTTGTTGGTTGTATACACATTGGAAGTTATCCTTTAATATTTTCGTCCTGTATCCTGCACTTCTTTTCGTTTAATTTTTTTCTTCTTTATACGTTTATATAAGTATATCCTAGTTTAGTTTTAAAAGTGTCTTGTGCTATAATTCGTTGCAATAAAAATGTTGCTTCCATATTGGATCATACGGGAGTACTCCCAAGAGAACTTTCCGGAAGTTCTTACATGTAAATAAATCAAAATCAAATCGCGTTTTGAATTTTAAATGTTGATGGCTGTCGTTATATCTCCCAGTTGTAAACATACCTACAACTCGAGCATATTTCATTTTAACTTGTTCATATTCATATTTGCCTTGGCAAATTCTTGTTTTCGAGTTATAATATTAACAAGACAAGATGTTGAATAAGTTGACTTATGATTTGGTTTTACGTGACTTTATTTTAGAAATATTTTATTTATTTTCGTTATATTAGTTCATGTGGCACGCAACATCGTGATGACGTAGTTATAACCTTAATTTATATACTTAACCAAACTTTATAATTCTGAATTCGGAACAGGTGATTTATGATGTCAAAGTGCCATCCAGATCTTCAGGCATCATTGCTTTAAAGGCGGCAATACACTCTCGTTGATATCTCAAGCCATGTTCATCGTACATGGCTTAAGTTCTTAAGGCATCAACGACTGTGGTGCGCCATGTACGACGAACATAAATTCAAGTAAGTCTTGGTGGATAAGTATACTAAAATTTACAATCGAATATGGTTGGACCAATATTCGAAATCACCTCCATGACTTTTCTGGTGAACTCGTCATGGTTCCTCTTCGCAATCAATTCGGATATGCTTCCTGTTGGTTCGATTAAGCTCGCTTCGCTCGAACTGCTCGAAACTCGAAATTTCCCATTGCCACTGGTTCCAACTTCCAACATTGAATGCACAGAGTTTTGCAAGAATTATACTTACAAATCAGTCCGGAGGCCGAATTGCGTGTGGGTTTTCAATCCACATCTACATATACCAACACTAACCCTATATAGGTATATTTATTGAACGAATACCACCCACAGGACTAGTCCTAGGTTAGCTGGGCTTCATGCAGCGTGCTTCAATGCGTCACACACATTAACACCAATTTCTGAGATACCCACAGCATGACAGCATCATTTAAATTCACCATAATCATACAATAACAACTTTTTTGATTATCTGCTACTGGATACAGGACACTGATAACAAAAATTTGAATAGTTATTAACATACACTAGAAATATTCAATAATTTAGTAATTTTATTTAAGCAGATTGAACGTAATTTATAGAAATCTGTTTTTGTTTGCTTATTACTAAATTTTTCAGTAACCAGTTTGTATATATCCTGGAGAGGTTTTAAATGTGATGGGAGAGTCAGTTATCTAGCATCTAGGCTTTTAAATGAACCAGCACTGGGAGTCGAGAGAGTGTTTGCAAGCACAAATGCCACCAAAATCCTAATAAATATTCAAAACTATTAATGGCATTCGATGTATTCGAACAGTGGCGTGGCATGACGGCATATGGTGTGTTCGTTTTAGCAGCCGCATACAATCAATGTTTGACCTTACCTAGAATTTAATTTTCATACCTATATTTATAAGTATCAATGAAATTAGTGAATTTATTTAAAAAAAATATTTTGTGTTAAACATAATCTATAGCTAGGTGTTGAATGATATGAAGTTTGGAACAAACATTGTAAAATTGGTTGCATACAATTGCATAAAAGCTCGAACAACAGCACCGTGCGCATCGCATTCTTAATTCCACTAATCTGCAAAGTAAATTTTTGAACCCGAAATATGTGAAATACCTTATCATTTTCAAGTCGAAAGAAATGATAAATTACAATAGGTGCGAATCAGTTCTTGTAAATAAACAAATTAGAAAAATTGTGTGCTTTCTCCCTCTCTCTGTCTCTCTCCCGACAAATCCCGATAAATCAGAATCACGACAAATCGAAAACCCGACAAATTAAAATCCCGACAAATCAGAATCAAGACAAAGTAAAATATTATTTTATACAAACCAAGTACGCTAAAACCAAGTACATTTTGCATATTTACACTAACATCTCATTAACCCCAATAAGGAAATTTGGGTCGAGATTAATTTGTGGGGATTTCGATTTGTCGGGATTCTGATTTGCCGGGATTATGATTGTCGGGATTTTGATCGTATCCCTATTTCTAGTTGTATTTGAAAATAAAATATAATTGGAATATTGGAAGAGAAAAGGAAAAGTTTGATTGATTCCCATCTAGATTGTCGGTAACCTGACTAACATTGTTTAACACAAAGTAAAACACAAAACGAGTAATAAAACACCACGCGCCGAGAGGAAGTACTCTCCAACCTCGTTTAGTCACAATTTACTTAACTTTTACGTATTCTTCAATACATCGTATAGCATAGCTTGTGTAAGTTTAAACAAAACTTAACAATCGTTTAGAACAGAAGACACCAGCTACCCCGTTCAGCAACCTAGTTTGCGACTACTTCTGCATCAGCATCCTGGGATTCCTGGGAATTGTGTAAAATGTAAATAATTTAATTTCATCGCACAATATCACTATCTGCTCTGTGCTCATGATACCTATACCTATATTGCGCTCAAAAACTTATTATTCCTTTGGAACAAACAATTAAGTTTAACGTAATTGAACAAGCTTGAAAAACTTTTGAGTCATCTTGTTGCTTATTTTAATGAGATAATAATTTGTTTAAACAATTAATTTATTATCTATATGTATTGACTAAAAATTTTGAAAATTTGAATACATTTCTGGATCGTTTCTGGAATGCAAACTATTGTAATTCGGCTTGATTGGATTTTCGTATTGTCTATACTCTACAGATACCAAGGGGTTCTCAAAGGCCTGCTGGAAGGTCCCAAGCCGATTCTCAAAAAAATGAAGGTATAGTTGAAGTACGTCGCGACATGAACGCAGCTAAACTATAAATTTTAAGCGAATATGGGTCTCCGCCCGCAAAAGTTTGAGAACCCCTGGTCTATACCCTATATAGATATATGCATGGCTCACGTACAAATATCGAATAGATTCGTTATTAACAACATTCATTCCCCGGGAATTTAAGTCCGAACAACATTCATTTCATTGCTTTGATGTTCGGGAACACAATTTATTCCGTTGACCTCCTAGTCCGGGTGTTAGTTAGTCGGGGTTTCATATCTCTGTCCCCGTTATACGTGTTTTCTATACAAAATACTACTGCAAGGTCCAAAGTGTCATTTTATGCAAATATAATTTCATATACCATATGCTTCAACAATTTATCATTTATTAAAGGTTTATCGAAACCGTCATCGCATCAAATTACCTTTATTTATGTAATTTTTATTAAATAATACCTAATTAGGACTAATTTTTACGAAAATATCAATTGTAATTTTAAGACCAATTTGTACCACAATAAAAATGTTGGAATATATAGGTCCGATGTGTATCGGCGTAAAATTCAACTGCACGTCATTAAATTAACCGAATTTCCATGCGAATTTCATTTCGTTCTAAATTTTCATTACCATCTCTTGTGTAGGAAAGTCGAGCCAACCCTCGTCACATCAAAATTCAACAGTAATTTATTAAAATAATGTATGTTTTAATATGAAAACAAAACAAAAAACGAAAAAAATAATAATCAAAACAGTCTCCACTAATTGGCCAAAAAACCAATTACAATTTCACGCAAACAAATTTTTTTTATTATAGTTCGTAGTTATTAATTAATAAATAAAATTTGATGTTGTAATACTAAGCGTGATATCTGGTGAGATGACATACATTATATGTTAAAAAAAACATAGAGACGAGTAAGCTCTGGTTGTTTAATGCCCCACGTTGGGCACCAATTTGTGTGGCTTAGCCAGGATAATGTGAAAACTTTTTATTATTCTCAGCGTACTGTCAAAACAAGAATTGTATATTGAAATATCCATAGTTTACCTGTTTCTATGTTTTTTTAAATATATTGTGTATATAATCTCACCAGATGTCACTCCTAGTATTACAATGTATTTTTTTGCTATAACATCTGTTAATCGATTTTCTGTTTTATTGTTACAGACTAAAGGTAGGCAACTATAATGTTCCTGGCTAATTGTCCTCATTCGTCCTGACGTTTCAAACATCGTAAGTAAACCATCCCTAGTTTTCACTTGCAAACGTTGACTCCTTCGTAATCAAGTGCTTACTTTCGCGTTGTTTTCTTTTTGGCTAACTTTCTCCTTGTTCACTGGCACTGACACTCGCACAGGCACTCAACCTATATACCTCGACTCATGGTATAGCGCCAATAAGACTTGCACACCAAAACTTTTTGATTGATTACCTAATTATAATGGAGTAGATTGAGAATACGAAACGTCGAGTGGAGCGCTAACAGAAAACGCCGCAGCCATATAAACGAAAACGTATCTAAATGCCAACAACTTTTCCGTATTGGAATCATTTTAAGGTACACTTTCTCAAGACTGTTTATGTCTTCTTTTTAGAATTCTTACCGCTTCTACAACTTTGTTATATACTTTTTCGCCATGTATTTCTTAAGCACTTCTATAGATAAATACACGGTTTATAAAAATTAGTCTCCCAGTTCCTATTCTCAGGATATTTCTGAATATTCTGTCTTAATATACAACAATTTGAAACTTTCGAAGGACATCGTTTAGCGAGCCACACGATGTCATATAAAGTTTTAAATTAATTTCATGAAATTATTGATTTTGAAATATTTTCTCAATATTTCCATAATTAAGTTAAGGGGGACGTCTAGTCTCACAATTTTTCGAAACTCATAAAAATGTTGTAATTTTTAAGCGAACACTTATTCTCTCCTCGCCCCATGGATTATAGACAGAATTTGTGGACACACGTGTGCATTTTTGTGTAAATGACACATTAATTTGATGTATGCTTGATTTTACCAGACGGTCACCTTAATGGAACTTTTAATGTGATATTCAAATCTCGTTCTGCAATATTCTTGTATTTATTTACTAAACAAAATTATTTCTTCCCCATAATTTATTCTAGGTAAATAATTTTGTTGCTAAAACTAGTGGAATAATCTCGTTTATTGCTTTTTACTCTAGGTTTAGAGTTGCTTTGGTATATATCCAAAAAAAACTGTTAATGCGATAAATTCCACATTCTACACGTACGTGTAAAGAGGATGCAATCTAACCATCTTCAATCCACGCATCTGCAACATTTTGGTCTCCATACTGCTTGCTGCTCTTTTCATTTTCATCCAGCACTCTTCCGTTGCTTCCGTTGAATTCGACTGATTCAAGAATAAAAGGGGCTTTCACAGAGATTAAGCCCAACTCTCGCGATACTTCCATACTTTGCACCAGAGTTGTAGAAGCATAAATACTAACCAATTCTATATAAGTATATATACTCACTCACTAATATACCAAACTTTACCACACCCTTCAGTGTTCATGTTCATATCTCGTCAAAAGTCTCTTTAATCTTCAATGCAAGTGTTCTTTTACTCTTTGCTTTTCAGTTTTACTTTTGGAGCGAATTTTCTGTTCATCTCCTCCAAATCTTTCATAATCTTATTCTATACTCACTCATATATTCTTGTGTGCTTAGTATAATCGGGTAATGTTATAAATATTAGCAGAAAATCAACTAATATATTTCTTTTACAGGATCAGGAACATTTTATTTCTAACTAAATTATTATAACTTTTGTTCCCACTCTATGTGGTTAACTTGAATTCCTCTCCTCTACTCTCTCAAAAACGAAATAGTTACAAAAGAGGGAAGCGAAAAGAAAGTTAGTTGTGTGCTCTGCACTGAGAATTCTGTTTGATGAAAAATAAGAAAGAAATTTCTCAAGACGCGTTTATCCAAGTCTATGCGTAAAGGATGTGAGTGAGGGTTGTGTATAATTCATTTCTTTATTGGATTACTCGATAAAACGTGTATGAAGCAGAAGAAATTCGGAAATGCCTAAGAAAATTTAAAATTGCGTTCTTGCAAACCGAACACACCCAAAAAAAAGTTTTATAAGGACAAGGATAACGGAACAAGGAAGACTTGGAAGTGGATGACGATGACATTAATGTATATACCACAGTACCTAAGTATATGAATATTATGGAAAAACTTTTTTTTTGATTTCGTTTGATTTTATTACAAATTGTTACAAAACTTCCCACTGGAATGAGAAATAGAAAACTAATGTATTGTTTAATTATTCATGGCATGTCATCTCCTCATGAATAGAATACGACGCTATATAATAATATATGGTCTTGTATTCATACCTCTATACCAGGGGTTCTCAAACTGGTGGGTTGCAAGCCCAGATCAAACACAGCTAAACTTTGATTTTTAAGCGAATGTGTCACGGTCCCGAAAAATGATAATTTTCAAAAGTGGGTCTCGGCCCGTAATAGTTTGAGAACCCCTGCTCTACACTATACCTATATTTAATATAGTCTAATTCTGAATGTGGCTGCATATTGTTCGTGATGGATTATTTTGGCTCATTATTCAATATAATTACATATGTCTGCATCTATGCACTCATTAGCACTCTAAGTACTTACAACTACTAAGTTTCCATCTCCTATTACTACCAGCAACCAGCAATGCCGTCCTTACTTTATCCAAGAAGGATTTATACCATGCATACAAATTTACAAGTACATACAAATATCTAGGATTAAAATTAGTTATTCTCTTGGTCGTGTCTTACACTTTAAAGATCTATTAGCTATTTTTCATAGTGTAGCCTTCCGTATTTCTTGTTGCTCCTACATAAAAGAGGGCGCAACACAACCTATAAAATAGAACATTTTCATTGGTCTTTCCATATTCAGTGCTATTTTGAGGAGTGGCTTAAATATTTCTGCTACTCCATAAAATAGGGCTCACCTTAACCTAGCGAATAAAACATTTCTATTGGTCTTTTCAATATTCTATGCTCTTTTAGGGAGTGGCTTAAATATTTCTGTTGAACGAACAGACTATACTTCATGACTCCATTGTTAACAGGAATCAGGATGTTACAATGGTGAAATTTTTTATTATATAAAAAATCGTAAAAGATAATACCTACAAAAATGAAAAATTAATACTTGCATATTGAAAGAGTTCGTTTCTGCTAAATATTTATAAATTTAGAATAGAATTTAGAAAACCCATTTCGTTTATATAAGGATAAAGTACACAAAGAAAAAACTTTTTGATGGTATGAAAACTTTTATTTTATTTTTCTGTCTTAACTTTTTTTTGTGTGTGGATGTCAAATAGCAAAAGCTGGTTTCTTTTTCATAATTTTAAAAGTTTAAGTGCCATCACCTATCTAAACCAACCACACAAAATCAATTTCTTCTTTATTTTTGTGTTTCTGTGTTACTTCGCAAAAGTTACCCCAAGCATCGGTGAATGTGAGAAACTGTAAAGGCGACATATAGAATAAAGAAAATTTTTTTGACGAAGACTAAATTGTCACTTTACTACTAAAAGTTTTTCTTTCAATCTATATACGCCCTTGTCATATCTATTCTAATCCATCTATTTTTGGCCCTTTTATTTGCGGCTTTGTGTTTTACGGTTTCCTTGCTGTATCTTGAACATTTTTTCAATTCTTCAATACTTGTTTTCTTGAATCGAAATGTGTTAACTATTAATGCTTAGTCTTTTCGTCGGGTTTGATGCTCAATTAATTGTAATTTTTTGCTCCAATCTTATGATATGCATGGAACAAGGACTATAAGAAACTAAGGACTAATAGAAGTAGAATTCGAAATATACCAAAAGAATCAGTGAGCAGAGAAGTAAACAAAAAGGTTCGAACCGGAATCGGAAAATATCACGGTTACAGAGGCGGACCCCTAACTTTAGCCGTCCTGGGCTAACACTGTTTTGGGGAACTAACCAATTTACCTAAGTCTGGATACTTGAATATGCAGACTATATCAGTTTAGGGTGGCCGGGTGGGAAGCGGTCCTGGGCTGCAGTCCATAAAGACAATGTCTAAGTCCGACTCTGCACGGTTAGTTGTGCTTTGATCATTTTTATGATATCGAGTGCGTCCTTTAAACGGTGGCCGCATGGGAAGCGGTCCTG
>JARJEB010025832.1:0-43683 GCA_030264535.1 Liometoxenus newtonarum
CTGTTTTCCTTCAACAGAAATAGTTAGGCCATTCCCTAAAAATATATGAGCAAATAGTTCTCCAAAACAAGATTCGCAGATTTGTAAGCATTCAGATTACGAAAATTAAATTTAAGAACCACAATTTTGCTTGAATTAACTGAAATACAATAAATATTAAAAATATACTGTTTTCCTTGAACACAAATAGTTAGGCCACTCCCTAAAAATATATGACCAAATAGTTCTCTAAAACAAGATTCGCAGATTTGTAAGCATTCCGATTACGAAAATTAAATTTAAGAACCACACTTTTACGTGAATTAACTGAAATACAATAAATATTAAAAATATACTGTTTTCCTTCAACAGAAATAGTTAGGCCACTCCCTAAGAATATACATATAAGAGCAAATAGTTCTCCAAAACAAGATTCGCAGATTTGTAAGCATTCCGATTACGAAAATTAAATTTAAGAACCATACTTTTACTTGAATTAACTGAAATACTGTTTTCCTTCAACAGAAATAGTTAGGCCACTCCCAAAAAATATATAAGAGCAAATAGTTCTCTTATGGAGACGTCTAACTAAGTATTTCTGTTCAAGGATTATAAAAAGGGAAAATAATTGTGATTGCCTCTTTGATAAATTATAGCAACATAAAAATTCCCAAAGCAAGCAGAACAACAAATTTATATGAAACGTTGATAATTTAATGTTTACGATTTAAACTATAACGGACCATTATTCTGGACACAGAGTTAGCCACAGAAATTTTAATCAATCGGCGGCGTTATTTATTTTACAACATAAAACAACCAGCAATATGGGCAATATATTGCCTTATTGCCTCCTTGAATCAATATCGCAACTGAACTACCGACCATCGGAACCAACCTTTTGCATCGACTTGGCTGTATTCAGCCCTCTCAGATTTACATGGAACACTATTTAATGACAGTTTAAATATTTGTACGCTATAAATTTTGCAACTTTATGCTTATGATAATTAAACGATCGCAACTTTTAAACGGTAAAAAAAATCCATGCAGGACACCCTGTATAACCAATACCAAGTTCAATCGTTACGATTCGTTTAACAAATACGAAGAAAGTAACACACGTTCTCGCGGTTCGGTTCTCGTGTTTGTTGTGTTCGTCGTCGACAATTTGTCACTGAAAATTCTAGACGGACACAGCGGCAAATCGGAAAAGCTTTCAACGGCAATCAGAAAACGTTCTTTACGGTTTGTTGTTGTTAAGTTATAGCGTATTGTGTTGTATATCGCAGAAGTGCAGACGTTGGAACGACAATAGAATGCGGATGAAAGGATAGAAATCAGGAAGGAATAGGAATGGTTAGGACATTCGCTGTGTATATGTCATAGGCGTGCGCACAGGGTGTGCCGGGTGTGCACTGGCACACCCTAATGTTTTAAGATTTAACTCTTAACTATTTATTTTTGACGCAATGGCAAATCATCTGACTTTGCCCTCTTACGATGTTGTAGATGGCGCAACAGTAGACGCGGCAAAAATTAAATTGAATCTAGAATATCAGTGACATTTTAAGTTTGTGCATACTCTAATAATATCTCCTGCGCACGCCTATGATATATGCATTAGAAGGACAAAACTAGAAGGGAATGTAGAGTTGAAATCGAAAACATTATCAGACGACTATAAAAGAATCAAGCAAAATGTATACGGATCCGGACGTTTTATTGACTCTAAATCATTGTCACTTGATGGTTAAAAGCGAAAGTAATTTAATTCCACGAGCGGTATGAATGATGTTTGAAGACGAATGACTTTTGTTCATTTCGCTTAGCCAAATTAAAAAAAAAAACAAACAAACAAAAATAGCCATATACTTTTTTGTAATTTCAGATTGAAATTTATTTGTTTTGAAAACATAAATGAAACTGTTTATATTATGATGGTATGTTATAATGTTAGTTGAATTTTTTTAATTAAGTCAACTTAATTAAATTTCCTTTTGTTTTCCAGTTCCTGTTTCCTGTTTCGGGGAATGTTCTCGAAGTTTCGTATATTTTTGCGTATACAACAACGTTTGGCGTTTTTGCAAAATATGTTTCGTCTTTTGTTATTATCATTCTACATTAAAGCGAAACAACGAGAAGCGAATATGCGCATTTGCAAAAAATGAAAACTTAGCAAAGCTTTTTCCATGTCCTTTTATGCAAATTATGCACAATAAACGCTACACCTTTAGACTTTTAGACCAAAAGTTTAAAACTACCCAGATTGAAACTTTCAACAGTTTCAACACTTCCCAACAAAAAATTAAAGGGAATATCATAACTTACAAGATACTTAACAAGTTTGAATATAAATTACATAAATTTGCAAAATCTTTAAAATATTTTCAATGCGTTTCAATGTATTTTGAACTTTTGGTTGAACATTTTCTAAAAGTAACTAAAGTGGAAAGCTTTTTTTTCTGGTAGATTTGCGAATGGCGAAATACATTTCACGTTGAGAAACCGTCACAGTTCAGTGAAGTTCTCAAGGAAAAATCTTTGAAAGCCTCTTAAAAATCATTCCCCTTACTGGACATCATATACCTACACACACAACCACATGGACGTCTTTACAAACGTGCGTAAGGATGTGGACCTGCATGCATTTAGGAAATTTCAATACCTAGCCTACTAAACATATTAAGGAACCAAAAAAAAGACGAAAAGAAAAAACCAAGTGAACCTAATGGGAAGAACCAAGTATTGTTTAGCCCTTAAAGTATACGTATTAAAGAAAATAAGGGGAAATGTAAATCAATTTTCTTAATATATGCTGGGGAGGATACAATACAACAAAAGTGGACAGGAAACCGACAGGAAGATATCCAATATTACGTCTTTGATAAACCATTAGTCTCACAATAATTCTACAAAATTAAAGGATCCTTCAAGCTTGAACCAAAGGTCTAAATGAAAAATTGTTTTCGGGTGAGTCTTAAAAAGGATCAGGACCTTCAGCTGCGTGAAGTCCAATATTGTTTGACATCGACATGACCAAAATGGAGTGCCGGAGTGGAAGTAAGAAAACACTAGTTTCCCCTCAACTTTCCATTTCTATTAGCCTACCACCTACAGTAGTACTTGTACGTTGTACATAGCAGCCAGTGGCAGGAGGAAGTGAGCAACTGAAATAGAACCATGTGAGAAACAGAACTATCAAAAGTCCTTCCTAATAGTATAACAAGTGACGATCTTGACAGCTTTTCATTAATCTAGGCATTCACAGAAGACCGTTTACTCTGGTATAAAGGCACAAAGTTGTAACGTACCTTGTAAGCAACTTCATGGTCCCGCTACCATTTGATCGTGAAACGTGTATCTATAGCCAGGAATAAGTAGAAGGTTGAGGGGGAATCCGTAACATGTTTGATTAAGTACTTCACATCTAACAATGCATCTTGAAATTACACTATACCAGGTGATCCAAAATGCACATCTGTATATTTGATTTGAAGTTGTTACGTGATGAGGTGTACCTACTGATAATGGAGAATACACAATGTTTTCTAATAACTACCCAGCAGACAAGTTGAATCCGTATTTATTTTTGCAGACATTATCTCTCACAGGAACAAAAAATATCTATATAGCTTGCGCCTAATTATTGAACATAACTGTACCAGAGAATACCTTTCGACACACCTCTTTTGGTGACCTTCGGAGTGTCAGTCATGTTGTGTGGAGGATGGAATTTGCGGGAAATTTGAAGTTACCTAACAATGCAAATAGCAGATTCAAGTTTCCCGCAAATTCCAACCTCCACACAACATGGCTGACACGCCGAAGATCACCAAAAGAGGTCTGCCGAAAGACGCGAAGTGAAGCATGTTGTCTAAACGTATATGCAGTCATAAAAAAGACAAGAGACAACTGCACTTTATTACTCATCAACAAAATGGAGGAAATCAACAGTTAGTCAAGGTCATTACCTATCTACAGAACAGTTATTAGAAATCTTCGGGTATACCCTATATATTTGTTCGAATATTGTCTATATGAGAACGAATTCTGTTGTGAAGGTATAAGGCATGTACACGGTTCACGGTTCACGGTTCACGTCAAGGGGAAAATGCGTTTTTAGAGAAAGTTTCAACAGAAGTTAGATGTTTTGACATTGACTAAGAGTTGTTTGTGTTTATGCACTTGTCTGTAACTCCAGTCTCCAGCAAGGATACCTTTAACTCTAACTTTCTGATGCGACGTCTGTCTTAATCCTGAATCCTCGCCCTTGCGCTTGCCCTTATCACAGAATATATACTAACAGAAGCGTCACTTCGTATCGTTTACATTGAATTTCGGTTGGTCTCGTTTGGTGACCTTCGGCGTGTCGTCAGCCATATTGTGTGAAGGTTGGAATTTGCGGGAAATTTGAATTTACATTAGGTAAATTCAAATTTCTCGCAAATTCCAACCTTCACACAACATGGTTGACAGGCCGAAGATCAGATCACCAGAAGAGGCCTGCCGAAAGACGCGATTTCTTCGATATTTGATTTCATTGAAATAAATAACTGCAAGGATGCTAGGGGATGTTGAGCTGTTGCTGTCTTTTACATAAGTTAGAGTTCGTTGGGCGGTGTGCCTACTTGGAAAGTTGGAAGTTGTCTATAGGTGTAACAATCAATTTTGGCAAATGCTCGTGTTCTTGATTTGAGTTGTTATAGGATTTTGAGACTATCAGGAAGTAATCAAGTGCATATTTAGAGGTGTACAGGACGATACGGAAGATGTAAGGGTAAGGGGTAGATGTTGTTAATTACTGCTGATTAGTTTAATTTAAATCCGTTACAACCGAAGGGACAGTTTGCCCTATCGCTCCCACAGAATATGCTTTAGAAAGCAAATTCGTAAAAGTAACAGAAGTTCTAGGTCCTCCCCTTTCTACGCCAGAGGCGCCTCCAGGATTCCTATCCATGGATCTTTTGCCGAAGATAGATATTTAGGTGAGAGTCTGACATTGGCTACTGACGAGAGTCAGCAGTTATCCTATGCAGGATTCTCCCACCTACCGAGAAAAAGTAAAAGGAGTCACATTGTAAGACGAATGCGTGGATCGTCCAGGTGGGTAGCTCGTCGTGATCCAGGAAAACACTAACTCTGAAAACGTGGAAACTCTTGGGCTTTATTAAAAGAAAAAAATGAAATTAAGTAAACAATTCAAAAATATGAAAATGTTGTCCCGATGCAGGTAGAAAGTTTGTCTCGCTTTATTCTGAATGTTCCGAATTTTATGACATCCCCTTTAATACATTACAACATCATCACATAAACTCAATTAATATCAAAGAGTATTTAATGCCATGTGACTTGAACACAAATTGAGGCATTTGTTGCTACGTAACAAAACATTTTCAATCAGACCATTTGGTCCCACCCTTCTTGCACCCTATTGTTCCCTACGTCCTGCTTTATTACTAAGTATCGATTTTGGATTATTGCTACGGAATAGCACAGGCGAAATAACTTTCATATCTATCACTATACTCACATAAAAGGGAGAGCCACAGTAATACCACCCTCTCAGATCTTACCCTTCCAGATCTTCCTTATAGATGGTTCTCAGCGATGATGGTTAATAAACCACCGAACACTATGAAACAAACCGAATTCATTCGTTTTAACAACGTGTAACAAACCTAACTGTGGAACGAATGGTGGAGAAGCAGCCCCAAGAAAACCCCTTTTCAGATAAGAAAATGATAAAATCGACACTCGACTGGCCATTTATCACGAAACACTTTAACTTTCTCCCTCGTCCGCGTCCTGTTGGCTGCTGCAATGAACCGAACCGTTATTGAGCGAGAAGAAATTATTACTTTTTTTCCATATTACCATCCCTAAATATATATTTTCTTTTTCAAAAATATAAAACTGAAAAAAAAACGAATTATCGACGGGTGAATATTTTTGCACCGTTTCAAACTTATCTAAAATTAACCCAGAATTCGGAAAAACTTTTAAAATAAGGACAATACCATACAAAAGGAAAGAATCTATTGAATTATTCAACCGCTTTGACATGCAGCCTTATTCATGTTTGATGATTAAGGACATTTTTAGGGCGAATTAGGGTAGAACCCTTGAATTGGGAATACAAAATGACTTGAATCAAGTAGGGAACATTTCAACATTTCAACCTTGCAGGTAAATATTTATTGTTGTAATTCACTGCTATTTTTAGTACATTGAAAATAGTATTTCACCCTCTTACGAATCTTGACAACCCTGTTTAGACCTTCATTCCATAATTAAGCCACCAATCAATGTGCAACTGTTTTCAATGAAAATGTTTATGAAATATTTCCACATTCAGATTCTGAGGGGAAAATTTTAGGATGAAACACAAAATTCGTTACCATTAGTATTCAAATGGACCTGAGAAGATAAGGAATAAAGAGGACCACCAAAGAAAGCAAGGACCTATTGGTAATTGCGTAATGGCAAACTCTAAAATTGAGTATTGAGTAAATAGCAACCGCAATTGGGTTGAGGAAATATTTTATTAATTTCGTACTCACTCTGAATTTCCATGGTTTCCACGCCTTAGAGCCATCCCGGCACGTGCCATTACACCTGGAACAGTGAACAAGTGGAACGAATCAATATAGGTACGGTTACTGTTAACACTTAAATCATTGATCGTATAGGAATAGACGAAGATACGCAACGTCAGTGTTAAAATTTGTTCCTAACTTGAGACAAAGAGAACTACAACCAGATCTAAACTTCAAAATGACGGAAAGCTGGACCAATCGGCACGCTTGGAGGCACCGACGCAGCATACTTTAATCGATTGGTGGAAAGGTGGGGCGAATTTTAACACAGACGTTGCGTATCTTGATATAACTAAAATCAAGGCTGAAACATGTTGCGAAGGAGAATGTTATACAAAGTGTAAAGATGATGTCGGCAAACTGTTAACATTTAAATCATTCATCGCATAGCGTCAATGTTAAAATTCGTTCCTAACTCGAGACCCCGAGAACCAGAGACTTCAAAATGACTGAAAGCTGGACCCATCGACACGCTCGGAGGCACCAGCGCAGCATACTTTAATCGATCGGTGGAAAGGTGGGGCGAATTTTAACACAGACGTTGCGTATCTTGATATTCCTAAAATCAAGGCTGAAACATGTTGCGAAGGAGAATGTTATTAACACTTAAATCATTGATCGCATAGGAAAAGAAAAAGATACGCAACGTCAATGTTAAAATTCGTTCCTAACTTGAGACCCAGAGAACTACAACCAGATCTAGACTTCAAAATGACTGAAAGCTGGACCAATCGGCACGCTCTGAGGCACCGACGCAGCATATTTTAATCGATCGGTGGATAGGTGGGGCAAGTTTTAACACAGACGTTGCGTATCTTGATTTTCTTATAATCAAGGCTGAAACATGTTGCTAATGTTGCGAAGGAGAATGTTATACAAAGTGTAAAGATGATGGCGGCAAACAATATAAAGCCAAGCGGAAAATAATTAATCGAACAAGAAAACGAAATCGTTCGTAGTAAATGAACCGCATATGAAACCGGAAAGCGGGTCAAGGGATAACCGACCCAAACTAATCTAACACAAAATCATTTCGAGTAGAAAGTTGAAAAAATTAATAATTGTTTATTACATTGGAAAAATTACTTAATTACTTTTGAAAAAGCTTCCAGGTAACAGTCCAGAATTTTTTTTTCAAAATTTGAATAGTAAATTAACAATTTCCTTTTGCACTTTTGCGAAATGATCCTTTTAATTTTCTTTCCTTTTCCAATCATTTGCAACCTTTTTCGCATTTTCCTATCACTCTTCAGTCATCGTTGTCTCAAAAGAAGAAGCTTAATTAAACAATTCCTTTTTGAAAGGAATTTCTATTTCCATTTGGAAACCTTTTTGTAAATTTCATTAGTTTCAGTTTCCGGTTGGTCGATATCATCTCTTCAATGCTTGAATCTTAGAGTTTGCACAGATTTGAAACTAATCGTCCTTTTTGCATTCGTAATCATCCGTAGAACATGGGCAACTGCGTTTCATAGTTATTGTCGCTTTTATAGGCACTCCCGGGAATTGTCACCAAGAATTCCTAAATCAGGAAAAATCCTTAACTTTAAATCGATAAAATTAACTAGAAATAAAATATTTAAATTGCAGTAAAACTTTAACAATAAATAATTAAAATAAAACATAAAAATAATCATATAAGTATGCAAATTTAAGAGATTTTCAATGCATAGAAATAGTTAGGCCACTCCTTAAAAAAACACCAATAGAAATTATCGCGCTTCTTGTAGAGAGTTGTCTAACTGTTTCTGTTCTGGAAATTCAGTATACACATGTACAATTTTTATTATATTTTAGTAACAGAGAAAAGAAAATTGAAAATTTGCTTTCCATGTTACTTTTACTTTTAACTTGACGAGTTTCTATTTTACTGTGTCCCAAACCCCATTTTCAGTATCCAGAACTGGCACATACAGGGTGGTAGAGCACAAGGGTGAACATAGGGAATTTACACGACATATCATCTTTCTGCTTATTCCTGCTCCAGGAATAGGCAAAAAGATGATATACCGAGTAAATTCCCTACGTTCACCCTTAAGCTCTACCACCCGGTATTTTTCTACATTCGTTTCGTATTTCATGGTTATGTGTGGTCGTCACTTGGTTGACGTATGTACAAAATGTACATAAATAGGTATTGTAAACATGATTTAAACCAACGAGGATGCACGAGCTTCGTCAACTGGAACTGAATTGAATTAAAACTTGTGTTGCGCTTGTTTGCTCCATTTTCTCTCCAATCTTACCATATGAATGCCGAATGCGCACATATACATATATTATGTTCATTTTCATATCCCTACTATATTGTTAACAACAATCCTGTTTTCTGTTTCCCATCAAAATATTATTTCCGAAAAATATATTTTAATACTGTATTATAAACTCGTACATGAATCAATAAACCAATAAAAATTTATGATTTTTCTCGCATTTTATATCTAAAAATTTATATCTGAAAAGAGAATGCATAGTATTATTAGGGTATAAAACTGGTTATTAAATTTTTACAATCACTAACAAATAACCAAGAATTACAACTGGTAAAACTGTCAGACGAACTACTGAACTGCTAATACAAGCCGCAGTTTAATACAAGCCGCAGTTTCTATATCTACTTTTGTCTAGTTTTCTCCTGTGTTCAAACCGCAAAAACTCCTTTTCGTTCCTTATAGTTTGGTTAGTTGATATTCCCAACTGGTAATAGCAATGCCAGAAGTACCTAATGTAATAAAATAAAGTTATTGGGAATTGTCGACGATAAATTTTCTTTCTAAAACTTTTTGACAGTTACCTCGCTTACTTTTAATACTATACGACTGCTGGCTGCATCAGTTTGACGTCTTCGCGTCTTAGCGTCATATCCACCCAGCACAAACTGCATCCCAGGCTCTTAGGTATAGTCCAAGAAAAGGACATCACCAAATTACATTTATTGAATTAGTTTGCTATAGTTTCACTGGATGAAAAGCTGAGAATTTTGATGAAATTTATACAGCACATCAGTGCGATTTGGAGTGGGAGTAGATACGATATTGGAATATTGGAAATTTCAACAACCAAGTCAATAATTCAAAACATAGAGCAAAAGTAATAAATATTTTGAGGAATTTCAATATATCTTGAACAAAATTAGAATTTTCAATTCATATTTCAATTTAATTCATAATCTAACTCAGCTCCGTGGATTATTTATATTTAAGAGTAAATTGTAAAATTTTACTGTACTTATTTATTGAATTTCAAAATGAGACAACGAGGAGCGCTTTTGTTTTCTGCTTTCTATATCTTGAGATCGCCGACTAAAGAGAGCGAGTCTCCCGTTGTTCGGTTACCAAGTCAACTCGGTTCAAATACTCGCTGTCTTTAACTAAAACATGATATTGTCTTTCTTCTACTTGTCGCTGATTCGCTTATACCAGAGGTGTCAAAAAAGTCGATCGCAGCACCATTTTTGGTCGATCGTCCTGGATATGTCAATATCGAAAATCGAAATTTTTGCTTAACAAAAATGAAAAAAATCGTTTATTTGTTAACTAGATTATTTATAGTGTGAGGAGTAGTCTGTTTTGAGTCGATCGCGAAACATTTTTTATTGGAAGAGTCGATCTTCTGCGAAAATTAGTTGACACCTCTGGCTTATACAATGTATCTCCATGACAGCCAACACAATACAATAAATCTACAGGGTAACAACATTTACATGGTACAATATAATAATGTCAAGATGGTCGCTTTTTGGAATGTTACAAAATTTTTAACCTTAACACTTATAACAAGCTCGCGGAACACTGATGATGTTCCGCGGAACACCGGTTAAGAACCACTGATCTAACTTATCATCCTTGATGCATACGTATATTAGACAAACTTATCCTTTATTAACTTACTAGGTAACTCATATCCTTCCTATTCAAACAAAACACTAACGTTAGTTTCTCAAAGTCTATTTCATTTCGTCATTTTCTATTTGTTTCCTACACTTGTTTTTGCAAAAATCTAGGTATAAGTCTGTTCCTAGTAAAATTATAGTTTGAGTTTGCCATTCTTCTATTATTTATTCTTTGTTTCTCAAATAACAACTAAATGAAAGTTATGGGTACCTATCCATTATGTTCATCTGAAACTGACGGTTTTAATGATGCTATCACCAAATTTCTATAGTTCTTTGTTTTTCTTTTGATCCTTTTATTTTCTTTTTCTTTAGGTATCCTTCCAAAACAATTTATATAATTGACTGCAATATTGCCGTCAATATGACTGCATCTCAAGTTACATCAGCGCCATTTACACCACAATAGTGTTGTTTTCGTGGGTTTTATTAGTACTTTAGCATTTTTGGTGTATTAACTTCTACTTCCTCCACTTTTGTCAATGTACTGCTACCACTAGTCCTTTTTGATACAAGTGAATTTTATTCGAGTTACGTGACGTATCATATCTTCTCGTATCAGCCTTAAATGTCATTGCCCCAAGCCTGTGATCATACCAACCATATATATATAGACAGGTCTGTTTATCACTAGCTCGTTTCCTTCCCCAGAAGCAAGTAGAAAGTGCCAAAGCATCCCTTACGTTGCTCAAATGCCCGGCTTGAAATTAGGAAAGATCACGAAGCGTATAATTGCTTATGGTGCTGTGCTATAAGTTAATTCTCAAACGGGTGTAGTGGTGGTTGTGTTCAAGGTTTGTGAATTGTTCATACAGTACCGGCCCAAAAATAATATCGTAAAACGAGCAAAAGAGTGAAAATATTGATGCGGCCCTGATGGTACTTAAATGATAGCGCAGCAGGAAAACGTGGAGTATCACTCGAGATGGGAACAGATAAGACTTGCTTGCTGCTGACTGCAATAGTGCAGGACGTGCAAGACAAAAAAAGTGCTGATCATCATTGGACATCAATCGAAATTGGAAAAGTTCACTTGGTTCAGAGAGTTGCACTTTTTAGAACAAGATGGTGTCCTCTAATTTTTTAACTAATCTAAAACTTATAGTCGTCCGAACTAGAAATTTCCGGTCAAAAAATAAAAAAATGCCTATAAGAAAGCCTACACACGCCCAGACTTAACTTAAGGTAAAACCGTGGTTCCTAAATCGTGCAGTTTTGACCAAAAATATCAGAAGACAACAAGCTCCGACTTGTCTGCGCAAACTTTAGAGCTGTACGTTTTTAATTTCAGTTAAGTCTGAGCGTGTGTAGGGGCCTTAAGACTTTTAAAAATAATTCCTTATGCTTATGAAAATGGAAATTTTCTTTTCTGCTTCGAAAAAAAGCATTTCGACGGTATACTTTGGTAAACATCCGGGTTTAAACTTTTTTTTTGAGCCCATAAAGCAGTCAAATTAATAATAATGATCCAACAACTCCATAAAAAAAGCAGATTGTACATAAAATATGAGACCATTATTACAACACATAGTTATTAAACTACCTACATAACTGTACTGGTAAACCAGCATCAACAACAATTGCATCGAAAAAGCTCATCGTTGTCGGCAATAAATCAGCAAAATTGGGCACAATTTCCAAATTCCCTCCCTATAATAACTATACTAAATGCTATACCTTCTACTCGTTTTAGTATATCCTTATCGTCGTTTTTCCTTCCATATTTCGCACCAATTTATCTACAAACTTGTGCTCCGCTACCTCTTGGTGTATCATTTTGCATTGTTCTCCCGGTCCTGGTTATTTTCACTTTATATAAACTCAAAAATGTTATAGGAAATAAGAAAAGTAGCAAAGATAAACAGAAAATTATAGATTTTTATATTAAATCAAAAGATTTTCTTTCAACAAATATTCTGCTACATTTATTTGACGTATTTTGTCTGAGCATTCGCAATTTCATCCAAAATTCCATTTTACCCTCGGCCTCGGAAGTTTTGCTTAAAGAGCGAAAGGAATGCTTTCTCCTTTTAAACCGAAAACTTCCGTTCACCTTTCCTTCAATACTAATACATAGAAATACATATATATCAAATAATTTCCATTCGCCTGGAGCATCCCCAATATCCCGTGTAAAGTAACGTCGCGGAAGACGCGGAATTTTCAAATATAGATTCAACCGTAACGTTACATCTTCCTACTGAGCTGGTGCGAAGCACGGCGTATATTACCTTTATAAATCCCATTCTACAGTCACCACCTACACACTACCTAAACCTAAGGGTAAGCTATTGCCAAAATATACTCATAAATCACTTTGGTAACGTTTTAATCAATGGGTATAATAATACTATGCAAAAATTCTTTACCGATTTTTCATTTCCATGTACATGCGTGTTCATAAATTTTTTTTAAACGTAAATGTTTAAATTAAACGATAAATGAATAATTACACTATTACACAATTTTCAGGCACATACCTAGGTACATAATGGTCGAGGGGATCGGGGGCGGCTAAATTAAGTTATAATCCAAAGCAACTGACGCTTGGCAATTTTCAGTAAACAACATGGCACGTATGAACAGTTCCGACACAGTTGTTGCAATGTGCTTTTAATGTTGAATAATGTTTAGCTGGGAAATTTACATGGGTTTCCTTTTAAATGCACATAAAACATGCACAAAACCAATGCCGCGCTTGAGCGGTCTAGGAGGAGTGAAACCAGTTGAACCAGTAAAAGGAATCGGAGAAAATAAGTAGCATGTGTAATCGAATGGAAGTGCAAGTCATGTGCAAAGTTTTCTTAATCAACTTCCAAGTGACTGTTACCATGAAACATTTTCGCTGATGACGAAAGGAACAAGATGCGCAACTAGAGTCAGAGAACCAGTCGGCGGTGAACAATTAGAACATGACATTCACGCGAAACCCCACACGAACACAGCAAAGTTTGGTTTAGTTTGGTTTGGTGATGCGCAACGTCTATGCTAAAATTCGTACCTCAGTCGAGAAACCCCACACGAACACAACAATGATTAGATTTGTATGAATTTTAACTCAGACGTTGCGTATCTAGTTATCAATCCAAACGATTGTAGTATCTACTCTTTAAAATCAGCATAGGTATATAATAGAATTCGGAAGTATATATACACATATTGAACACGATTTTAACATGAACACCAGAAAGTAATCATTGTAAAGTAATCGAGGAATAAACTCGGCTGCGCCTGCTGTTGGATGAATTATTTGCTTTTTATTCACTTTATACAATTTTTTACACTTTTGTCGTGCAGTTTATAAATGCATTATTCGTTCCTTTTGTAGCACATTTTCCACTTTCTGTTCAAATGTACTTGGTGCTTTTAAATTCTCGCATTTACTTCCGTAGACTCTCGATGCGAGAATGTTTGAAACGAACAGAGATGAAGACAGAACAGAACTATTTATTGACCGTTTAAATTTACTCCGACGTCGTTCTGGGTTGTATACCAAAGATTTTTTTTGTGTAGCAAGTTATGCACTTGTGCATGATTTGTATAAAACTTGTTTGTTTGTTTAAATGTAAAGTTCGCACATACGAGTAATATCGATGTAAATGTGAAAGTAGCTATTGTATAAGGATAAAACGCGTGATACACCCACATTCGTATAGTTTTTTTATCGCTACAAAAATTTAAATTATTCAATGGCAACAAGAAACAAGAAATATGAAATGAATTCGAAACATTTGTAACTTATAACTAAAATTAAAAATGAATAAATGTACTCGTAAACTAACTGCAACTTTGATATTGAAAATTCCATTAATTCCATGGAAATAGTCAAGGGTTGAAAGTGGAAGGCAGTGGAAAACGGACAACTAGTTTCATGTTTGCATTTATTTTCAGATTAATTATGAATTTTCCTATTATTATTTTTCGCATAAATGAGTGAACTGCCGATGTAAAAATAACTGAGAGAAGCTTAACATACAAATTCATATAGTTTAATAGTATATTAGGTACATATCTAGAGTGAAAAGTTACTTATTGCGCACGATGCGGAAAATATACGAACGAGCCGCGTAGCGGCGAGTTTAGTAATCCGCGAGTGCGCAATTGCATCTTTTCACTAGTATTACGTACTATACTATTTCTACGACCTCACAAAAGAATAATTTTATAAACGCAAAGAAAACAAGTAATCCAAAATAATAGTGAGGGCAAACCATAATACACAAGTGAGTTCATCTGGTTGCATGCATTCAAGTTTGACAACTTTATCTGGAAGCTTGAAAACTTCGTCGCCAAATTCAGCTTGTACCTCGGCTTGTACAAATTCATACATTACTTTTCCAAGGTCATTTGAAAATAATTTTATAGACTGCAAGGATACAAATACCAAACTGCGACATGATACTTTAATGTTTCATGGTAATTAAGTAAGGTGAAAAAGGGCTATCGTTGACAACTTCGTTATGTGCGATTCTGTTTTCCATGTGCCATTATCTAACACCTTCAACGTACGTCACGAATGTTCGTGGTGAATATTCGTAAAGACTCGTTTTCAGCGCCAGCTGTTTGTGCGTATTTGTTAATTTTTCATAGTGGTCGTAGAAAAAGTTATTTTCAACTCATGGTGCTTGAAAAATTTGATATTTTGCATGTTTGAATAATTAGGTTTGATCAAAATTTAATTACTTTCCAAATCTATAAAATGTAAATATACAATTACTTTTTGAAAGTAGATTAAATTAGCTTTAAAACGATGTATGAAACTCTTTCATGCAAACATAACAGCTACCCTTAAAAGACCATTAAACTTTTCCCGTCCTTTTTCGGGTAAGTACGCAAAAATTAATGTATTATAATGAAACAAATTAATAGCCTTAATCCCAATAGCTTTCCAAGCTGTGGTATAATAGCATCTTTTCGTACCGGACCGAATTGTAACCCTTTTCGTATTGTATATCATTAATACCATTATCCTTGGAAACAAGAGATAAATCCATTTCGTCGTAAATTTCTTTAAAATTTATTTTTTCTCTCTACAATCACCCTATCTCTTCCATTCTCTCATTCCCTCTCATTTGCTCGTATGTATATTTTTTGCGGTGCTGTTTACGCGTTTTAAAATAAATTTCAGCAATAACCCGCAAGCGATACAAAGTGTATACATAGAGAAAGGACAAATACAATACAATGCTTCAGGCATTGTTTTTTGTGTTTGTTTCAAGTCCCGCGGGTATCGTTTGCGCAATCCTGGAGCCATATAAAAATCGAAGTTTCGATAAAATCCTCTCGCAACCAAACGTACTAACTTAACCAATATCGGGTAACAATGGCGTAGAGGACAACATAAGCTTACATGTCTGTCTAAAACAGGAAAGGCGCAAGGAGTGCAAGCGGCAAAGGCAAAACGTTAAGCTAAGCAAAAGCGCAAAAAAAGAAAGAAGGAAAGAAACGAAGGAAAATGAAAAAGGGCCAAAGCAAGTAGAGTATGATCATTATTATTCCAGAAAAACATAAATCTCATTTTATTGTCTTTCAGTTTTTCAGTGACTTCAGTGCGTTCGCATACTTATTTTGTTTATTTTATGTATAAAACAAGAAATATGAAGCAGTAACCAGAACATGGAAGGTTTGCGAAAATTGGGAATATTGGTTTTGGTCGCATCAGAAAAGTTGCTTTTGTTGGTTTTACGACAACGCGTAAGCGAAAGCGTTCCGGTAAATACATATAAAGGGATACAACGACAAGGATAACACGCGATGGAAAACAAACGGAGGACCTTCATACAGACACAAAGTTGTAAAGAAAATATTTGTTATTTATTCGGGAGTCCTGATTTATGTACATGTGCTACACGTGTCTGATATATCCTTTTGTATATTTATATGAGATCCTTGCTGCATTACTTTGATGTGTGAACAGTTGTTTGAAAATTTTACCGTCAATTTTTTCGTCAACATTTTTATGAAACCCAACGCTAACCAAGTCAAAAAGCAAGTTACCAGCGTGAGCTCGTAAAATTGTACGAGTTTTTATGAAAATTTCAAGGATTTACAAGGATGAAAGTGTAAGGCTCTTTATTATTACTGCATGAGTTATTTTCGTTTTCAGCTAAAAGTAAATTTTACCGGAAATGTTATGACTTTTTGATTGTTAATTGAAAATTTATTTTTGGCAACATATGTTCGATTAATCTGACTTTGGAAAAGCGAAGATAGCCAAAAGTTAACGTGACAAAATCACAAGATTTATGGCTTTAATTATTCATTATTATTACTAGAAATGTAACTTAATCCCGATTCCAAACTAATCCGTACCAGCACCCAAAACATGTTCCATTGAATTTACGTACGACGGGAATGGGAATGAGAATGGGACTGCGAATGCGAATGCGAAAGCAAAACTGTTTGTTCAGATTGTAGAGCGTGAGGACTATGTTGCGAGCATATTTAGTGAATTGTAGAGGATTATCGAAGAGATTTCGAGGTTGGAAGGCTAACTGGAAGCAATCGGGCCTAGCACATCGATATAAACACACTTGAAAGTAATTGCCAGGCCAGCACAGAACATATCCCAATCCTGAGAATCGACTTTATTAAAAGCCCGAACAGTGGTAGGATTGTTTATGCCTCTAAATATAGTCATAATATATCCTTGGCAGTGGAATTAAAGATTTATCCGAGTTGTATACGGAGTTTCATAACACGAACGGCGCTCGTCCAATTGTTGCGATTAGGAGAGTACGTCGTAGTCGTTTCGTTGTCCTCGTCGTAGTCGAATCCTAGTCGTAGTTAAGCTTTTCGTAATTATCGGATGACCATTTCATCCAAACACCAACATCTATTAAACATATATTTGTAAGTACATAGGGAGCAGGAAACTGAAACAGAATTATAACGAGGAAAACATGTACTGCTTGGATTAAATCGACTGCGAATGAAATAATATGCTCGTTATTTATTTGTATTTCGTGCTTGGAGATATGTTTCATTTAATCCTACATATATTGGTTGCCAAAGCGATTTCTTGGAATAAGCTTTTGAAACAAGAAAACTAAATAACATCATTTTCAGTTTCAAAGGCATGTTAAAAATACTTGTAATAATCACAAAATAATACAAAAACTAAGAATAAAACAAATTTCATCCACTTTTAAGCAAAATTATTCCTAAATCAGGAAGCCTGCTTATTTTTCTTGAAATTTCGTCTCACCTTTGTTTTTGTTTTGGTCCTTCGAAAGCAGTAGATAGCATTGTTATGTTATTAACAGCATTGTTTTTAACAGTCAATGTTCTTAACAGCATTGCAATAAACATAAAATGTTTTATGCCCTGGCGGAGGGTAGTTTTGGTTATTAGCCGATAGAAGGCGTGATTGGGTTATTCGCGTAGTCGTCGTGAGGGCGCGAAAGAGGAGGGAGGTGGTCCCAGAACCCGCGAATATTATATACTGAATTATATACTGTTTATTTTTATTTTTTTCTTTGATAAGTCCATGAAGATGTAAAAAATAGTGGAAAACACAGTGATTAATGGATATTCGCCTCACATCAGGAATATGAAACAGCAAGAAATTCTCAGCACAGTATCAGTAACCCAATGCACGGTTCAAGAATATTTATATTTTACCAAGATTTGCGCATTTGCATAGTTTCCATTTCTATTCCGTGCCCGTTATTGGTCTGTTCATCCTGGTACGCTCGTATAAGTGGTGGAAGTATTCCAAAGTGATAAAGTGCTTTGCAGATAGTTGAAGGTTGTGTAAGGAATATTATAGGGATTATCATGAGACAAATGATAGGAGCTGCTTCAGTGTATAATTTTCCAAGGTAACCAAACTATTGAAGAAGAAAATATTACAAAACTTATTACAAGTTTACAAATCTCACTGAAAAAATAGTAAAATTTTATAAATAGTAGTTTACCTAATATGGTTAGAAAGTATTAAATTTCTCATGAAACTCAGTGTGAAATATAATGTTTTCCAAATGCATTATATACACTGATTTTCCTTCGACCACATTTTTCCATCGAAAAAAATAAATGTTTTATAAAATTATTTTAATTTAAAATTTACAAACTGAACTGAAGATTTCATTTCAACATTGTTTGATTTTTTTATAAATTTTAAACCTATAAAATGGATCAAAATCCACTAAATTTCTATTTTTATATTCATATTTTTATCTTCGGAAAACTAAGAATACGCTTGAAACATGAAATTAATCCTTTTTTTTTTACTCTTGTTCATTTATTACATTTAAATTTTTGCATCGAAACGCACAAAACTTATTCGTGCAAAATATTAATGTTGCAATAATAATAAATCCATGAAAATCATAAAACGCTCGAGCCAAAGATACACTTTCAATCATTCGAATAAATGTAGAAATATTGAGATATTGAGAAGACGCAATATATATTTTTACAAGAAGACGAAAACTCTTCACATGTGTGTTGTAGTGAGTATAAAAGCAATAGGGCAATACGTCGAACTTTCATGATGGTTTGGAGTCACTTCGAAGAAAAGCGTGCAACGTTGGAAAAATCGTAGAAATCGAAACGAGATTTCACATTCGCATGTATTGATAGGTGGTGTATGAATGTTGTTGTATCATATATTATATTTCAGTTATTTGCTTTTCTACACATGGAAAAATACAAAATATACATAGTCCTGGAACCAGGACTGAGACAGATGGAGGAAGGCGTGGAAGGCGAAGAAGCATAAGCTTCATCGGCCATATATTTCGTAGCAGTTGAAAGGATGACGGAAACTACGAGCGGAAGAGTTATCCTTCCATACTTGGAATACTTCTTTCTATACATTCACAAGTTCTATAATTTTATATCTACATGTACTGGGTGTTGCAGAAAATCTGTAAAAATGATAAAATTTTCATGAAATGGGGCAACTATGCAAAAGTGTAGATTGTAGAGAAAACAAAAACAGAGGGCGATTTCTTTCCTTCTTTTTTCTTTCTTTCTTCGTTTCAGTAGTAGTAATTAGCCGATTCTGGACCACTTGTGTTGTGCAGCTAGGGATTCTTTTGTCCGATAGGTGGCACCACCCACCTCCGCAAAACATCAAATAAACATTGTGTGTTAAGAACAATACTGTTAGGAACATCAAATAAACATTGTGTGTTAAGAACAGTTTTGTTCTTAGCACACAATGTTTATTTGATGTTCCCCATAGTATTGTTCGTAACATGCAATGATATTTGATGTTTCTAACAGTATTGTTCTTAACACACAATGTTTATTTGATGTTCTGCGGCGGAGTGTGGCGCCACCTATCGGACAAAAGTATCCCTACCTCCACCACAAAAGTGGTCCAGAATCGGCTAATTACTATTACTCGTTTCTTTCTTCTTTCTTTCTTTCTTTAGGCAAACATTAACACTCGGTATCAATCAAATTCGATCGGGCGTTGCGCTTTGCAATCCTACGGAATTCATTGAACGCCTTCAGCGTTTGGTTGCTCGGTGTTTTGCTTTCGCATACTTTTCTTTCGATATCTACAACTAGATCGTTCAAAAGTTCAACTAGATATAAGTATTACACATATCGGATGCATAAGATGGATATTTTACCAACACCAGTGTCTCGATGTGGAAAAAAATCCAATACAAATTTCAATATGATTGCAAAGTTCACATCGGAAAAATTTATGTATGTTACATACATTTCATATATTGCGAATTCCTGAATGAAAAATGACGCATAAACTTACAAGAAAATAAGTCTTTTCATATCATATTCTCGATATGTATGCATTGAAAGTAATTCATTTAAAATTTCATGTTGTATTGAACATCGAAAAAGTTTTTACCTTCCCGACGACTTAAAAGTTGGAATTATAGAGCTTCCAAATGTTAAGTTTGTTTTACAGGATTATAATTTTCTTAACAAATTTTTTTATTTTCAAATTTTCATAAATATTTCAAATTTTAAACTTTTGAAAAAGTAATTTGTCTTTAAAAATGGATTTCATAAAAAATTGAAATGCATTTTTAGAGACTAATTTCTCGCTTTTTCGTGTTTCCTTTTTGTGCTTTCGAAGGACCAAAAAAACAACAAATAGAAACCTTAGTTTGCTGCAAAAATAAAGCAACTTTATGAAAATTTAAATTGTTTAATTCATTAATGAAATTTACAAAGATGCGATTTTTTTTTCTTATTTTTCTCTCCTTTTCATTTCCAATTATTTATAAAAAATAAACCAACAAACATTATAAAGAGACATTTCCTTAAATTTTCCTGCCTGTCGTCGCTCCATTCCAACTGCAACTGGAACTGCAACAGTCACAGGAAAACCTTTTAGCAATTTTCACATTCAAGGATCTCACTTCCTACTGGATAAGTCTCATTCCACCATCTTACTTTCATCCGAAACTTCGCTTTACATTCATACAGTTGCATCAAACTTTCTCATTTACTACATTTCATCCAGACTTTTCAGCGCTCGTATCTTTCCTGCTTTCCTTACAACTCCATTCATTTTAATAGAACGGTTTAGAACGGATAGATCCCTGTTTTTCCAACGTCATCAACGATCCCAGTTCCTTGAGCATATCTCCAACTATTTAGTTCCTTCTTTTCTTATTTTAAGAAGAAATTAATCTACGTACATTATACGGTGAAAATGAATAGTTTTCCTTTCATCCTTGAGTCATTATATCCTTTTTTATCGCGAAACTGATGTTTTGTTCAAAATAAGGGTTTTAGGTTATAAACCTCATAAAAAACAAAAAGTGAAAAATCAAGGTTAATTTTCAGTTTCAAGGACGAAGTACAAAAATTTTTAAAAATTCAAAACTGTTTTTAGAGCAGTCCCTACGATTTTTCTTTAATGCTTCGTTGGTTTATTTTTTCTTTTTGGTTTTTAGCTTTTCATCCAGGATTTTCCCATTTTCCTTTTGGCGACCGTGTCGAAATAAGACGATTGATGATATAAATAAATGTAACTTTAAAAGGAGATACCACGAGGAAGAGAAACAGGGAAAATGTGACTTTCGTTTAGAAGATTAATACGCTTTTTAAATATTTATCGACGTTGCACTCGGGGAAAACCCAGGCTTTTCCTCCTTTTCGCATATATGTACGAGTTCATGAATTTTCAACCACGGCTTATAAACATGAAACATGCTTTTCCACTTTTTTTTTGCTTTTTGCTCTTGTAGTCCTGCTTTGCTTTCAACTTGTGTTTAGAATTTTTTCGTTTTCTTAAATTTTTGAGTTTTCAAGTTAATTATTGATTTTTCTCTTATCCTTGCACGCAAGTTGGATAAACGTTACAAGCACAAATTCGGACAAAAACTTTAAGTTCCTGTATAACACATTACAATGTTGGAAATGCTGGGAAAACCCGTTTTTATTGTCAATTATACTATCTTTTACCATTGTATTGTTCATGTTTTGGTTTCAGTATTGGGAAAAACACAGGACAACAATAAGAAGAAGGAAAACATTCATTTATTATTAATAATAATAACACCCCAAGTTACCCACTTTCCTTTTGCCTTTCCTTTACCAACTTCCAATATTTTCCACTGACATATATGTAGTTTTCCCAAAAGTCCTTCCCCCATACATCCTGCAAATAACATTTCGTGCGATGCCGAAGAGGAAAGTTTAATGAGCTTTTCGCTCGACGAACCCGAACTATCATAATTTTCATGGAGCCTGAATTGCAATCCTTAAATTTTCCCTAATAAACCTTACCTCTCTTCTAACAATGTAATAAACAAAAAGCACTTAAATGTTTTTGTTTATCTGTCAATTTTCTACATGCGGTTGTACAAATGAAAACTAATTTTTCTTGTTGTAGTTGATGTGGAAAAACAAAGGATCAATGCAAATTAGGAGCAGTAGGCGTTGCAGGAGAGCAGCATTGAGGATTAAGAGCATTTTTTCAGTGTGTCGTGCTGGACTAATTAATTGTTCACACTGAAGCAGGCTCAAGAGGTGAAAATGCAAAAACGGACGGAAAACAAAAAGGACGAGCATGAAAAATGTTCGAACATAAGTTGAATAGAGTCAACACGAACAATTCCATTAATTATTCGAACGATAATTAAAAAATCCAACTACGAACGTAACGTTTTCCTTTTAATTTTAACAGAAAAAAAAATGGAGAAATGAAAAGCTTAAAAAGTCCTTGGACTTTAACCTTTTTCTTGGAAAAACTGCATACTTCATGAAACTATATATTTTTAGGAGCTTATAAAACTTTACTGTCATAAGTGAACATTTATTATGATCAACCACGAAGGAGTCATCTATTTTTAAGTTTTGATCGTTGTTGCAAGTTTAGATGGCGCCTAAAATAAAGAGATTCCTGTAATTACTTAATTTGTTTTTCTACATATTTTCGTCCTTTTCGCTGTAAAAATGGCGCTTCAAATATGTTGAAATATGTTTAGATTTGGGTACCATCTATGAAAATCACCTTAAGTCAAAAAATTACAGAAATCAACATATTTAAGCGCCATCTATAATTTATAAGTTCAAACACTAATCTATATATTTCTAGTTTTTAATTGCTTACTCCAATACGCTTTTTAATCTTTGTTTGTGCATTTAATCGTAGATGATGGAGTAACCACTTGTTCCCTTATCCTTCACCCTGTCTTTGACAGTTTCGATCCCGATTGGGATTTGTTTGCATTGCGGTTATTTAGCTGCGGTGGTGGCAAAGCATTTGCATTGCGGCACGTTAATTCGCTGAGGTAACATTGGTGCTCCCACTATCTTCGTGCACCCTCTCCCACCCCCAGCCCTGTCGAGGCAAACACACGATCTTTCCATATCTTACAACACCAGCACTCAATACTCAATACTCGGCCTTAAAATTTTCCATATACTTCGAGCGGAATCTATTTGATATGTTTGCATTTCTTGATCTTCCTCCTTTGTCCTTCGTCCTTAAATTTACACTAGCTTTTCCTCTTCTATGTTCTCTGTTGAAGCAATATGGACCTCCGAGTAATATAAGCTTTTCAAATAGGTCTTTCCATTCCTCACGACGGGAATATGAAGTAACTGCGTCCTTTCGTCCTTGTTAATATCCTTCATCATTTTCTTGATATAGGTATAAAGGGATGGTAGATATTGAAAAGGCCAGAGGGCTCAATGAATTAATAACTAAACCATAATTATTGAGTCCTTCAAATATCATTACATATTAATTTACACGACATAATTAAGTGTGTTTGTCCTCGTTTTGTAGACGAACCATTCAACCGATTTAGATCAAACTTTACAAGGATATTAGTGTATTACATGGTTAAAATATAGGATGTTCAAATCAGAGAAAATTTAAGTTTTTTCCGTATTTTTCGTGATGTTTAGCAAAACATATAATTACATGCTTTTCATTATCCTTTGTTCAAGAGATCAGATAATAACTTGAACGTATTCATAATTTTAATGACATATCCTTCCAGCTTAACATCCTGTTGGTCCTGGGAGGATATTTCGACAATCATTTAGATTAGAATATAGCAGAAAACTTGAATTCTTCTCACTTAGGAATTCTTGAAAGTGTAAATGGAAGCGATTTGAATTTTCTGTCCTGTATCGTGCACAACCTCCAAGACGGAGGGAGATGAGGTTCTCCGTGTGTGTATGTGTGTGTGTGTGTGTGTGTGTGTGTGTGTGTGTGTGTGTGTGTTACCTCAATTCCACCATATTTAGTGTAATTCAGCATTCAAAACTTGTTCCTCGTTCCTCCTTTTCAGAATCCTCAACTTGGCCTCGTCACTTATCTGAGTATCCAACCAAGTTTCAAACTTTAGCTTAAAGCGCATACAGGGTGTTTCGCAAATAAAAAATATTTTAAAGGTATTTTTACCCTAACTTTATTTTAACTTTACTTTTTTTAAATTTTATTGTTTTGGGTGCACCCAGTATAATATATCTTATAAAGCCAAGAATGTCGAAATTCAAGTCATATAAATGAAGGAAGGATATGAAGGGAGCGAAATAGGCAGATATCGAGGTGAATTGGATGAAATGGGGCATCAGTTTGTACAGTGATGCAAACGGGTTGATTCCCTTTCAAGGTTTATGCTTGTCAGAAAGGCAAGGGAAACCATACTAAACGAAGAGCGAGTGAAGGTAACTTTAATGCGAAGAGTCAAATTTATGTGTCCTTTATTTAATTCCAGACCAACGACAATGACAATGGCAAACATAAAGCTTAAAACTTAAAATTTCTCTTATCTGTTGGATTCTTCGCAATGTTTTGATTAAGATAAGAAGGTGAAAAATCTTAACATTTGCTAAAATAATTACAAAATTTTTACCAGAAAGAAAAATAAATGTTTACAATTTCTTTAATTTGTTATAAGGAGTTTCATGGAACTTAAAATATTCAGCTACGTACAAATGTAAAAAAGTACTGGGGATTTGAAAAAAAAGGGAAAGCAGAAAGGCGTAAAAAATGTGTAACGATAAATATCCTTTGCAAAAAATAAATAAAAAAAAACATAGATATACCAGATGGAAATTGTGGAAAAAATTTGTACCCTTAAAACACCAGAAATAATGTGGGTCAAAGAAGGATAAACTTACTAAATGAATTAGGTCCAAATATCTGATTAAGTACCGGGTGTTGAAAGAAAAGAACAAATTATTAATAGTTTTCCCGGACATCACACAAAAGCGATCAATTCAATTTATACACCGTTGTCGGGAATTGTTCGTAAAATATTGTAATGGAATCTACAGATCTTCATCCTTTCGTGAAAAGTGAACAAATTTTATTTGGTCTGATTTAGTTTGGTTTGGTGTAAATTGTTTATGACAATGTTTTCAATATATTAAAGATATTTCTTAAAACATATTAATGACTACGTCCAAATTCAGTGGAGAGCTACAAAAATTTGCCGCTTGCACTGTCGATTTGGCACAATGGGTGATCAAACAATTTGCTTTTCATGTAGCGTTGGACTGATTTTCTGAAAACATCCTCTACAAATAAAACTGTGTGTTACACTACAGGTGAGCACAGCACACAGCTGGAAAATTCGAGTGAACGAACGAATGAACGCGAGCACTGGGATAAAGATGAGAAGGATTAAACTACCTGTTAAAGTAGGAAAATTGGTTGAGGAGGTGAAAATGGAATGGGAATTTTGCCTCTCGGTTGAACTGGTCTTGTAATTTTTCACAGCGAATTAATATACGCCCGTAACAAAAAAATTCACGGAGAACCCAGAAAAAGGATGGAAATATAGGGAAAATGTGAAAATATTGTGGCACGAAGTGCATCTCGCATGGGTGAAGAGGCGTTGAAGTGTTACACAGCAAGTGAAAAAGTACAATATGTGAATCTGTCCGTTTTTCCTAATTGGAAATTGGTGGAAGAACTAAGTGAAAATTTATGAATTACTATTTTCTACGAAGTTGATAAATAGCTTCTTAAATTGCAAAAATTTTAACAAATTGATTTAACAGGTTGAAAATTTAGGAAATATATGAAAAAGTACATATTTACAGATTTCTGCATATCTATGTTGCTATTTATGCGCCATCTGTTTTATAATAAATAAATCTATATATTTTAGCGCCATCTAAACTTTTTACTACCATCTCACCTTACAAGGTTAAGTTGGTTAAGGAATGTGATTTCTTTAATCTTTTAAAAAATGCGTTAGATGGCGACGTCAAACTGGAAACATTAGAGAAATAGTTCTAAGCGCCATCTTAATAAATAATAAAGTTTAATGGAAAAAATCAAAGAAATATTGTAAATTTGTTTTTCATAGTTTTTCATTTTACTTTAATTAATTTGTTATCAATATCGAAAAAATAAAATAAAATAAAATAAAACCAAAAATGTATTTGTGCTTTTCGGTCAAGCAAAGCAATGGATCGTAATGAAACATGATGTACACGTTCAGGGTGCTAATGCCAAATACATTTGACTTAAAAGTGACAAAAATAAGTATTAAGAAGCAAAATATTCAGTTTGGGCAAAAAACTGTTTATTTATATTCAATTCCCTGTTACATGGAGAAAGTTTATGTGCATTAATACAATTTAATCAATATAAGCCAGCATTTACAACTTTTTCGAGGAATTCGTTCGATCCGAAATTGGCAATTTCTTCGAAGATTTCTTTCTTTAAAGCTACAAGCTTATTTCGAGTATATTCGAAACTGCCGCAGCGTTCTAACAAATCAACGCAGTTTTTTTTCACTGCCATATCCGTTGTCTTCTGCTTTAAAATATCTAAATTCATAAAAATAATTAATAGTAGAATGTGGAACTTTCAGAAAGAAGTAAATTATTGAAAAGAGAAAACTAACCCATCAACAAACTTTTTGTTTCAGCGCTGGTGTTGGTAATGGCATGCATCAATGGAAAACTGAATTTTCCTTCGGTTAAATCATCACAGAAACTCTCATTTGGAACTTTCTAAAACCAAAGCATGAAATTGTGTTGTAAGGTAAGAACAATTCGCCAATACTTACAACTCTCGGGTGTAAATTTTTATAATCATTCCTGATTTGAAAATAAAGTATAAAGAGTTTGGCCAGTTTCGTGAAATCTTGCTTGTTGTCACAACAAAGTTGCATGAGTCGTACGGGCATTAAAATGAAGCCTAAATTTTCTAAAGGAAGAACCACAAATTTTAAGTTTAAAGTAAATTAGGTGTGTTTTTTCATACTCCAACTTGAGACAAGCTGGTGTGACAAGCTTTAATTATAAAATAGCATTAAAAAATTTTAATTACTGTTTTCGGCCATTTCAAGATATTCCTCTTCACTAGGACAAATCTGATTATCTCTCCAATAAATCTCCATCCCTTGGCCGCGGTGCGCCATCAATAAACCATCGATAAATATAACAACTGCCTGAAACCCCCATACTTCATGAACCGGTTTGTTTAAACAAGTTAACGGCAAACCACTTACCTCGGGGTGATTTAACGCTGTTAATTTTTTTAATGAATTAAAAAAAGCTATGTTGCGAGCATTTATAGTGCTAGCTATCCCATAGATGGAATGTGCAACTGGAATGCCTTTTCTCAATTTTCCATTATCTTCAATATCATCTAACCTGTAATGACATATTATATTAACTCAGTTGGATTTATCTAATGAAGGAAAACATTAACAGTAAACAGGCAAACATAATGGTATGCGAGGCATCCTCGATGTGCTTCAACTTATCCTCAGGTACATTGATCCAATAATTGAAGGCTCTAAACAACTCCTCTGTACGATCCTTGTAGGACGTCGGCAATTGTAGACGGTAATAATTGTAAGGCATTAAGAGTATCTGCAGGTAAGAAAAATTTAATGAATATTGTGCACACTCTTCATTAAAGTTCGTCCAAGAAATGCAAATAGGCATTTATTTTTCAAGTATAGAGACAATTATCTAAACTTCTAAACTAATTTACCTCTTCTTGCTCTCGATCGTCGTCCTTGTTGGAGAGGCCACTGGTTTTAGTACTTTCCATGATTACACAATTAAAAACAGTATTTGATTAGCGATTACTTAAACTGGTTTCACTTAAACACGCCGAAGGTAAAGATAAGGAGCTGCTCGACTTGAATGTCAGATGAATCGCACAAACAAGCCATTTTAAACAAAAACGCAACTTACACAAGGATGGCGGGGGAGAGGAGACAATATTTAAAATACTACCTCTTCATTTTCCCACCGTATGCCGAAATAGAGGAAAGTTTTGTAATCGGCGACATCTCTGACAAATTCAACGAAAATCTATTACTTAATTCCGGAACTGATCTGGTCAGAAATTGTATTGGTTTTGATAAGAGTCATTTTGAAACATTAGAACATAGAATGATCTATTTCACCACTTCGCAAAAATAATTGAAAATACATTCATATTTTATTATTCCAACATTCCATTATTTGAAATTAATCGAATAGCGGAATCAGCACATGGTTGAAAATTTGTTATGTGGTGCTAGCTGTACCGATTTTTTTGTTCCGGTTTTCTTGCTGTGAACTGATAAATCAATTCACTTTTTGCCAGAATTCAGGATGATTCGGAAGCGAATTCCCTAAACCTAAATCTTAACATTAGTTCAAACGTTTCTTGTTCGTTTCAGGGTGACTAAGAAACAAATGTCACTTCAATGTACTTAATGACTAGATTATCGATTCCTTATGAAATTTCCTATTTACATGAAACATTTGGTTGAAATATATAAAAATCTTAAAAAAATCGCAATTTGCTGATTTTGAGGTGGTTTTGCGAAATATGTAGTATTTTACTCCCTGCAGTGGTTGGGGTTGGGTTTGGGGTGGATGTACACTTTCCTATTATGGTTAGGAATGTCGGTGCGACATAAATTAAACACATTAAGTTTCATGTGTTTGTGTGTTGAGCAGTGTTTTTGAATTGCACTCGAAGCGCGGTTGCCACATGTTGCCGTCGTCATTATGTCGTCATTCATAAAATGACATTGACAATAATTAAAATTGCATACGAACAATATCGCACAATATGAATGACAATGGATACGTTCAATTAGTGTACACACACATTTATTAACGCCCTTTGTCATGAACGTATTTAATTATTCAAATATTTACCTAACCTAATTTAAATACGATATCTATGCAACCCAATTAACTAGTACAAAGGAAATTCATTTTTTGTACGAAATTATATAATTTGGGATATTTTCTTCAGTAAAAAATTTGCAGGTACGGTGCAAGTTCGTATCGATTTTTATGCCTAAAAAATTGCAAAAAGTATTTATTTTTGGTTAGTTGAATTCATTGATTGATAAGAAATAAAAATAGAGAGAGAAATAGAAATTTAATTGTATAATTACAAAAACCCCGCCATACTGCAAAACTTTTAAATGCTTAAAGAAAATTTTAATTAAAATAACTATAAAATTGTGGTCATTGTTTTTATTTAACCTGATTAATGTTTTAAGTTTTCAGGGAAAACAAGGACTAAATTGAATATGTTGGCTTTGATATATTATAGAGACATTTGAGGACATCGGGACTTTGTTAAATGAAGCACGGACGTCACGGTTCAATGTCGACACGTTTAGTTTCGTTATTTTTTGCTTTATCGGATTTTCAACGGATTTGCAAGAATTTCATTTGCGTGAGTTTGAAAAAGTGATTTTTGGCTTGAAATCCGTGTGTTCGCGTGTGTATGTCTGTTTTTTTGATAAAATTCATTTAGTTTGGGAATCAGAGAACATGTAATTAAATTTCAATTTGATAATCTAAATTAAGTAAATAATTTCACTGAACTTGACTGCTTTTGTCATTGTCACGAATCTTTCTTTGGTTTGCCATGTTTTTTTTTGTAAAAATTCCTTTAGTTTCGAAATGAAAAAAAACGTGTAAATAAATTTCATTTGATAAGCTAAATTAAGTAAATAATTTCACTGAACTTGACTGCCTTTGTCATTGTCACGAAATCTTTCGTTGATTTTCAATTTGTTTTTGTTAAAATTCTTTTAGTTTCGAAATGAGAAAAAACGTGTATATAAATTTCATTTGATAAGCTAAATTAAGTAAATAATTTCAGCCGATTTGGCCGACCTCGGCATGAATATTACTTTCGTTTTTTAATTATTCGTATTTTAATTATTTAATTATTCAGTCTGATAAGCTAAACCTTGGCAAATATTATTTTGGTTTTGTAATTTTATTTGTTAAAATAACATCAGTTTAAATAAATTTCAATTTGATGAGCAAAATTATAAAACAAAATACTTGCACCGATCTTGACTGATCTTCCATTAATATGAAGAAGAAGTTGGGCACCAAGATGTAGTCTCACCGGAATCCTGCATAATGGTCCACTGCCTCAAGCTTTCCCACTTACAATTGTTTTGTTCTATTGTTATTGATATATTTTTTGTCGTTTTTATTTATTTTTATGTAGTTGCTATTTTTTACCATAATTGTGAGCACTTAAAAGATGATTAAATAAATTTTGAGAGGAACGTAAATCAGTGGAAGAAGATTCACACAGCGCAACTTTCCGACCATATAAACTACGATTTCACAGAACTCACTGGTCTAGAAACTAATTCTGATCGTAAAGAGGAAATGCCATTGATTGCATTTTGATATCGCTAAATTTCTGTAGAGTTTCCACTTTCCGATTCAAAATTGCCTTCACGATCGAAGGTTCCTCAATTTCGTGGTGTTTATGGTAGGAAAGTTGTGTGGTGCGAGTCGGTACCGAATTATTTTAACTTTTTTTTTGTTTTAGAGTTACATCCTAAAACTTTTCTTTCTTCCTGACCCTGACTTATAATGCGGCCATGATTGTAAAAGTGCGTGCGCTTGAAAAGCATATCCCATGAAAAGAAAACAAAACCATAATGCCTATTCTTACCTTTTGCATTATTGTTGAAAAGAAAAATTATTCGCCAAGAAAAACCCCACTTTTCTTGAATATTTGAACCATTTTTCCCGTGATTTCCATAACCCATATCTACAAATTCAGAAATTCGTCAACTAAGTCACGCATAAGTAACAAACCAGCCAACTTAGCTTTTAAATCATTTTTTTTTTAATTTAATGGAAAACCCAATATTTCGCTGGCAATTCCAGCAGGATCAATGAATTTGAGTATTTCTATTAATAAGAAAAAATAAAAATTGAAGATGGAAAAGAGAAGAAAAGAATTTTCTCTTTGGAAAATCAAGATTAAATATATTTTGAATGAATAGATAGCGGTGAAATGCAAATATCGTAAAGATTGAATTTTGTGATCCTGCTGACATACGCAGAATACTAGTATTTCCATTTTCCCTTTTTCTTACTTTTCGTCGTTTCCTATATTTTTCTCAAGATGAAAACTACTACCACCGAATGTAAGCCGTGAAAACCTTCATTCAAGGATGACTCGATACGCCGAACGTCAACATTCAAACCTTGAAAAGCATCCAAAGCGTAATCGATTCTAAAGATTAGAATTTCCGATTTCTGATTTTCCCGCACACAGACGCACAAATGCACCAGCAAAGGATTTTCCCAAATCAACTGTAAAGTATACGAAGCAATTTTCATCGTATCAGACGAAAACAGTGCAATCCAAATAGAAAAGGACAAAATGAAATGAAATGAAATTAGAATTAGAGAAATATTTCTTGAGATATTTTCCTAAATCTGATTCACACGAAGAAAATTTATAAATTATTTTTGGAGAGCATAAATATGCAACCCAACAAACATATTTTTTATTTTTATTTTATTTTTAAATTATTACAAATTGGGAAATAAAGTATCGGAAAATTGTGAGGTGCCCTGCACCGGATTCTTATCCTTGAGTTTTCTCAATTAAATTTGGATTCTTTTATGAAGAAAACTAGTAGTAGGAGGCAGAAAATTAAAATTCCGGACACGTTATGCACGTTTCGGGTCGTTTCGGATCTAATCAATCAGTTGTTGTTACTATCCCCCAATTTTCCAATTTTCTTTTTTTTTCTATTTTCCTTTTTTCCCTAATCCACTTCGCGAAGCTTTTGTCGACCTTGTGCAGGCAGAAACGAGGGAGGTGGGCCAGCCAACAAACAAATTAGTAGTCATTTGTGTTCATCGTCATCATGGAAATCTTTTTTCTTCCTTTTCGCCTCCTGTCGCTTTCCCTTACCGTGAAGTAATGCATTGCGAGCGACTTTAAATGCAACATTTTCTATTCAACCGAGAAAAGCACACGATACAAAACAAGAAAATGCAAAGTGTATGCAAAGCACCCAGAATAGAAGAGAAAAACAAGAAAATGCCACAAGAGCAAGAAGTTTTCCCGGTACCTTTATTCAAATGCAAATTTCGATTTTGTGGTTTTGCCAAAATTTTGAAAATCCTTCTTGTTTTTTAACTTTTTTTTTGTTGCGAAACAAGGAAACAAGGATATTGCAGGAAGAAAACTATAAGGACTAGGATGTGGATAAATCCGCTACATTGCGGTTTTATTAAAAATTAATTTCGTAGGCGGGCAACACCTACACTAAGACAATGAGGAAAACTGATCATGATTTGAGATCGAAATCGAGAAAAACAGGAAGGAGTAACGAATGAACCTGAAAATGTGTACTGAACTAGTTGGGGCGGCTAGAATGAGGAAAACGAAAACGCCGGGGAGGATGTTGAGGTCGAGTACTCGAGGAAGTTGCAGTTGTAGCTACGTAAAGTGCGAGTTGAATAAAAAGAAATAAAAGTTTAATGACTTTCGGAAATAACTCTGCGGACGGAATAGGAAAACGATGAGGAAATTTAAGGTTTGCGACGGAAAATGATGGAAAATTTAAGAATCATGATGGGGAACTAGCAAATATAAATATTGAAGGAATTGTTCCAAGTTTATTTAGGTGTCGTAAAAGGTTTTGCACAATAAAAACAAATTTTAGAATCCGGAGACCGGAAATACCTACTTATCCGCGTATATGTTTTTCCTTATTTATCTTTTACGGCGTTTGTGTTTATTCATAGAACGGATCACTAATTATGTTTTTTTTGTCATAATCAACATATTTTCGAAAAATTGCAGACGGAAAATTGCAATTTCCTAAAAGCCAATGAAAACTAATATCTAAGGAAATTCGAATAACAGAAAGAGAAATCCTGAAAAGGGAAAATATAAATATTAAAAACCGCAAAGCCATCGTGGCCAGTTTATGTTTAATTAAAAACCTTTGAAGACAATTTTGTCCTTTTTGTCCTTTTGGTTTTCAACTGAAAAGCGAACAATATAATGAAAAGTTAAGAATTATAATGGAAAATAAGCAAATAACGCTGAAATTTCTGGAATGTTAGAATTCACCTTTTCTTGTTGTTGGAAAATGTCGTTTACAAAAAGTGTCCTGGAAATTTTTTTTAGAAAATGGGATTTTTCTATTATTGTCCTTTTTGCGGACTTTTCAAGTTTTTAAATAATGAAAACAAAATAATTTGATAAAAGTTGAATCTTGAGAAGGACAATTGTCAAGTATGTCCCTGAAATTTTCCAGGAATGTTTAGCGTTTTTCTCTTGATATTTGGAAATATAAAAACAAAAATATCAAGAAAAGAGCAAAAAAAAATTCAAATACCCACGAAAGTAAATAAAAGTCATAAAACCCTGTTGGCCGGTTCAATTTTCATTAAAAGCTGTTGAGGACTATTTCTTTCTTTTCGGTTCCTTTCATCCTTTTTGTTCTTTCGATACTTTCATTTCTTTTTATCCATTTATATCAGTTTGGACCATTTTATCTGCCATATCCATTTCATCCTTTATCCACAGCATGGTACAATCGTAAAAACTACGTCCTTTTCCTATTGTTTTCAATGGAAATTCTAGGATTCCACAAAGTTTCACAGCTGTATTTTAGTTTGTTTCTAATTTTCCAGTTTTATTTGTGTTTTCTATTGAGTATTTCGTGCAAAGTCAAAACAAACAAAAAATAAAAAGGTTCATCCAGGATGAACGGAAATTTTTATCCTTCCATTTTTCCATCATTAAAATAGATATCATTGTTATTTTCTATTTCCTCGTTTTTCACTTCTTTTCAGCACGTTACAATTAGAATGGTAACCGAATGGTTTTGTTATCCTGGAAGGTTTTCCACTGCAACCACGACAAAAGTATACAATATACACCTAGTTGGGTGGGCGGAAAATGTTGAGGGATGATTCCCCAAATGAGGCAAGTGGTCGAGTTTCAGTCACTCTTTGGGGAGGCTTATTGTTTATTGTTTACCTTTGCGAAACAATTACATAATGCCTATTCCCATGTCCTGTACACTACACAATAACATTATTTACTGCGGCGATTGTCCAATTGGCCAGCAAGTTGATTTAATAGAGATTTTCATCATCGAGTCAACGTGTAAAAAAATAAAAGCCACAAAAACCTAAAACAGTGTAATAATAAAAAAAACAAAAAATTACACAATTATTTGTTATTTTTTTCTAATTGTTGAAACTTGCATTTATATAAAAACGCATCGAAGACTTTCGAAACGTATGCAACCCAAACAACAATTGCAATAAAAGCATAGAACATAGAACGAGAAAGGAGGATGGACTGAAGTGTTGCGTTATGGTTTTAAAAGTTCAGTGTTTGATTTCTAGCACAAATTGTTTTGAAAAAAATATTTATAATATACTGGGTGTGTAAAAATACAATTATGATTTATATTTTCATTTCAATTAAATTCATAAACTCGCAAAAAATTAATGAATGACACTTCTATTCATGATTTTGGTGTTTGGTGTTCGAGTCTAATCCACTGACTGACTGACAGAAAAACCTAAAACAGCGGAATAAAAACAAAACCAAAAAATTACACAAAATTACCAAGTTAATTAGTTATTTGTTTTTTTTTCTAATTTTTGAAACTTGCAGTTATATAAAAACACATCGAAGAATCTCGAAACGTATGCAACCCAAACAACAATTGCAATAGAAGCATAGAACATAGAACGAGAAAGAAGGAGATGGACTGAAGTGTTGCGTTATGGATCTAAAAGTTCAGTGTTTGATTTCTAGCACAAATTGTGTTGAGTAAAATATTTATGATATACTGGGTGTGTAAAAATACATTTATGATTCATATTTTCATTTCAATTAAATTCATAAACTCATAAAAATTAATGAATGACACTTCTATTCATGATTTTGGAGTTTGGTGTTCGAGTCGGATCCACTGACTGACTCAATGGGAGGTGGCTTGTGAATAGAATAATTAATTTAAAACTGCAAAATACAGGGAAAACAAGGATAATGTGAAAAGGATAGAAACGTGGATGAAGTGACGGTCCATACAGTGTGTCTGTGTGTGAATCATTGTCCCATTAGATTTATGTTTTTAATTAATTAAAAAGCATTTCATATATATTTGGTCCTTTTATTTCATTTTTTATTTTTATATTCGTATTTGTATTCCATCTACAGGATGTCAAGGATCAGGAACGGTCGTGTTTAAAAGTTTGAAAGTCAAGAAACAAGAAAAACTCTTTTTTCGTAGCTAAACTAAAATTATAAATTTTTCATATTTTTGTTTTGTTTTTAAACACCCAGTATATCAAATCAACTTTTGATGCAGTTAGTTAGTATTTTATTTTTATAACGAACGATAATAAATTCATATCCTGGTTAAATCGATTCATAAATAACAAAATAAAACTTTTTATTTTTTTACTTCCAATATTTTATTTTTTTCATCCAACCGAAATAAATTCGCTTGGTTTCGTCCTGTGTAAGGACTACTTAGATAACCGCTCAGTGGACAACTTCGTCCTGCCGCCGATACTAGGTAGCATTGCGGCGAGTGGAAGGCTGCAGGATCCCATTCCTTGTAACACAATAATACTGACCATCGCCATCCGACACGTACGGACACAACTTACTCCTTGTTTTCGATCCTTTTGTACCTTTTGTATCCTCCCCTCCTTCCTGGTCAGATATACAACGAACATCTTCCGTTCATCGTGGTCTAGGTTCAACCACACCCACGGAATTAATTCTCCTTTTGTGTATTATCCTTTAACTAGAAGTAACTCATGAAAATGCAAGGATGCTGGGATGCATTTTTAAGATAGTGCAGAACAAATTGTATAAAGAAGTAAAGAAGTTAATAAAGGGAATAAATGACAAAAGTAAGGATAACATGGACAAAAGGATGAAAATGCAAAAGGACTTTCAGGAATGTAAAAAGCGGCAAAATATATCAGTCGTGACTCGGTCTGGGTTCGGCTATCTTATCTTTAGTTTGGGGCTCTTTGCTCCTTGCGACTTTTAGCAAGAAAATGAAGGAACTGTAGAACTGGAAACATAAAAGGATTCCTTATTCGTGCACACACAGAGTATAAACGTAATTTTCTAAATTTCACTATATATTTACTTGATATACCGCATCGTTTTTCTTTGCCTAGCGCGTGAACGTGAACGTTATGCAGGAAAATTCAAGGAAAATGCGAAAATTGCGAAGCGCACTGGAGAAAATGCAAAATGTAAAATGGATAAAACGGATAAACGGATCTTGGAGTACCCACTCTACTCAAATTTTTCATTGTGATAACAATTTTCCCGTAGAAACAAAATAAAATTTTCAGAAATAAAAGAAAATACCAGGATTTTATGCACTAAAATATTTATCATCTGTAAATATTAACACAAAAAATTAAAGTAAAATGAAAATCCAAGGATTAAATGGAAAGAGAAAAAGATATTTAAAACTCTTTTTTCTTATCATGAAAAGTCAAGGAATGAGTTGTAGAGCTTAAAGGAATTAAAGTCCTGAACAGTTGCAGGAAATAATAAATGCTCGTAAATCTTGGAACTGCCATCAAGAAACAAACTACTTTTTGGTAAAACTTGCCCAAGACATCATGATCTACTAATAAAATCAAAAAAAAGACCCAGAAAAATACAAAAACAAACAAAAACAATAAATGATCTAAGGACATTTACTGTTAGAACAAATTTTGGAAGTAAAAACAAAACTAAATGTTAAGAAATAAAGAAAGACATTAAGAAATAAACAAGGCTACGGAAAAAAAGGAATAAAATTGAGTAAAACGAGGAATACGTCCAGGGTAAGTACATAAGGACAAATTACCGGAAAGCACTTCGAGTAGTTGAATAATAAACGTTTTTATCTTGTTATCCTGGTAGTCCTTTATTTGTCATTTCGTCTGGTAGGTCGTTACATCAAGTTATTTCCTAATTTCAGGACATTATTGTTTTCTGTTGTTTTTGTATTTTTAACCTAGTTTTTAATCAATTTTACAAAAACCCTGTGTTCATATACTTACTTTTTAGAATAGATCCTTTGATTTCCACAAGTGCAACAAAGAAAACTTCTGTTGTAAATTAGTTTTTTGTTTTTTGCATTTATAACGCAAAATTTATAAATTCAAACGCTTTTCTCTTTGAAGTTTTTCTTTGATTTTCGCAAAAACTAATTAATTTATTTCAATTAAAACTTTTCCATGTCCTTTAGCGTTTCGTGTTTAATTTTTTTGCTATTTAAACAAATTTGTAACAAAATTAACAAAAAATTTCATTAATTTCTTTTCATTTTTTTGAAAGTATCCTTTTTTCTCTAAAAAGCGCAACAAAGAAAATCCTTTACTTCCATTGACGTCAGTTATATTTTTGTTGAAACCTTTAAAGTGGCAAGATGAAAACTTTCCGAATGGAAAACTCAAGGATCGCAAGAGTTTCAATAAAATAAGGCCTCGCCGATGATGAAAACATGGCCAAACGAATGTAGTTGTGTTAGTTGGAAGTTGAAAGAGTTGCTAAGCATTTACCATTTTCCCTACCAAAGTGGATATCCCAGCAATTTTCATCTGTAAGCAGGAATAAGCAGTAGCTCTCGGCGTGAGGAGAGAGAGACTGTGGGAGAGCTTAAGTTTTAATTTGATTAAGCGGATATTTCAGCGTTTCAGCTTAATTTTCTATTAAACGCCACCGCCTCCGACGCCCCGTAAATGGAAATTCGTCGACGCCGCGGAAAATTCATTTTCCAGAGACGAATAATAACGTTTTGATCGAAGTATCATTGAGACAAATACATTGTTACTTTAGCATAACATAAACAAGTTGTTATCCCTACAAGAATAAAAAAATGGTTTTTTTCAGTTATATTTTCTTTTGCGGAGATTTTCCGGAAAATTACTTGTTTCTATACCCACCCTTACAAGTTCTTTGCTTATAATTTACATATTTTACCGCATTTGAGTAACTGTGAAAAAAAACGGCTGTTTTCAAGAGAACTGAAAGTTGCAAAGTGAAAACGTAAAAGTAAACAAAGGGTTGGTAACGAAAAAACTAGAGGACAAAGTTTTTCACAGCGGAAACATGTCCTATGTGGACTGTTTTTGTATAGGGTGTTCTTAAATATTAATTATATCAACAAGTAGAATACGTTTCCTGGATTTTTATTGTCCTTGAAGTTTTTCCACGTTTCTCTACAATAACCGAGTAAGTAGTCATCAAGATTTCATTCGTGAAATCAAGGACCTTCCAACAAATCAATAAAACTCTCAATGACATACGAAAGGATAAGGTTGCAAAGCGTAAGGACCTCGTAAATCCCCAGGAACATGAGGTATAAGGATTTTAAGGATCGCTATTCAATAAAAAGTCGATTATTATTTGTATTATGAAAAAGTCCTTGTATATTGATTCCTCTCTCTCTCTCTCTCTCTCTCTCTCCTCACATAAGTTAGGACTATAAAAAGTCCTTATAACGACTGTTAGTACCACCATATGGAACAATAAGCATCACGGGCTTTCTAACCCGGGAAATCTGTAAAAATCAAGGATAAAGAATGAAATACTCCATGAAGACAGGAAAAAATTGGAAAAATGCTGAACTACAAGCAATTATCTAGTAATATAACAAGCATTTAAGAACGACGACCGACGGTTTATGACATTCCCAGGGAAACTTTGGTCCTTTACGAGGACTGGTCAATCATAACCATAGGAAATAAAAAAATTGAGAGAAATATACGATGGCGATGAAATATGAGGAAATGAACGAGCCCTAAATGAAAAAATAAAAAATAAATATAAGGAAAATAAAGAAAAAAGGAAAATTCCAAGGAAAGAAGTGATGGGTATATTATTTATATAAAATATAAAAAAAATTATGAACGGATATAAAATAAATCGATTCATGCATCAATAAGTTTGAAATTTGATTTTTTCCTTTCAATGTTGTGAATGTTCTGAACGTTGAATGTTTTTCCGAAAAGGATAAATCTATTGAGATTGATTTGGTTTTTGATTAATACAACTTTTGGAATTTTTCATAATGATGAATGAATATGCGTTTGATTTATATGGAAGCTATTCATTTTTTTTGGTTAATATGCAAATACACCTTCGGAAAATGAAAGGATTACAGGACTGATAATAACAAAAATTTTAAATGACTTTTCGCAATTAAAACTTTGAATTATTAGATTTTATTGTAGAGACAGAAATAATGAACTGTTAAAACAATCAAGTATAAAGAGAAGTGTCCTGGGAAAGTTCCAGGACTTTTGATTTTTCATTAATTAAAAGTTTTTATTTTGTAGGTCGAAAAAAGTATTTTGCAAATCAGCTTATTCCTCCACTTTTGTGAATTTTTCAATAATTAACCAGCATTCCGCAATATTATTATCCTGCATTTTCGCAGGATTCATCATATTTTTTAAAAGTATAAGTTTTAGGTTGTAAAAGTCACTCACCCTCTTAATTAAAGTCCTTCGCAAGTTAAAGCACCGTCGTCCTGGTCGTACAGTTGTCCTTTTACGCTACTAATTAATTTTCTCGTTTTATCCTTTGCGTTTTTTTACTCGCGTTGCAAAACTTTCAGTTCCGGAATTAAATTGTTGTTCTGTTCGTGTGGTTGACGTGATCAAGCACTTTTCCAAAAAGAAAAAAAAACAATATTTAAAGACAAACTGGAAAATTCTTAAGGATTAAACGTTAAGACGTTAATCTTAAATCTGCTTGTGTAGATAAAATGTCATCGTCGCAACCTTGAAATGATTGGAGATAGCAAAGTGTCTGAAACAAACAAAGCGAAGGAAAAATAAGGGTTTTTTTCTTTGCAGAGTTAAAATTTTTAAAGAAAAACTTTGTGAAAAGTTTGAAAAATACGATAATTCGTTCCTATGATGACAAGCGAATATGAAATTTGAGGGTCCTCTTTATCGTTCATCCTTGATTAAGTGTATTCAACAGAGTGGACATTGAGATCCTCATTAGAAAGGTCAACAAGGATTTTCCCCAAAAATCCCAATTTTATTTGTGTAAATAAATAATTAAAAGTTTTTTTTAACGTGAACAGAAGAAAAATATGTAAATTGTGTTGCCAACTTTTCATCTTAAAACTTTCTTAACATGAAATAAATTCTTTCAAGTTTTCACAATTCTGAAAATTTTCCTTCTCCATTGTGATAAACAAATAAACATTTTCCCAAAGTGGTGAATTTTCCTTCAGCAGATGTTGCTGGTATTATTACGAGTAAGGTAATTCCTGTAATTTCATCCCTTAATATCATCCCCTAATTGTCTACAATTAACGTTTTCTAAGTGGCTCTATACTCTTGTTTTCATGCTATTATGATCAGATCAGGAAAAGGAAAGCAAAACAGGACTAATTTCCACAAGGGCTTTTACGTATGTTACATGTTGTTTAATCCTTTTATACTTATTACAAATCTCAACAACCAAAGAGAACATGAGAAGCAATTGTTGATTTAAAATTATTTTTAATATTAAAATCCTTAGAGTTTTCCTTTTACAAGAACTGTCGGTAAATGGTAAAAGTAAATAATTAGACAAATATCAACCAGTTAAATCTAAAAGGATGTGTTCTATTGACATAATATAAACAAGGATTAAACAGGATAAATTTCCACATCATACAAACTTTTTTTTTAATTTTCCAACCTTGTTGATATTTACACAAAAAACTGTTTTCCACTTGTATAATTTTCATGTGTTCATGCTTCCTTAATTATTTGTATTTTATGTCAGGAAAATTAAGGACATTACCAGAAGTGATGTAATTTGTCAGTAAGTACACTTGCAGCATGTTTCCTTTGTTGGTTGGAAACTAGGAAACTCGTTGCATTGCATAAACGATATGCAGCTAAAGGATCAAAAACAGTGATGCGGAAAGTTTTGGTGGTGAGTGTCGTACATCTTTACCCTTTCTTAGTGGCAATGACTTGCCGACTGATGGCGTCGGTGGTGGGTTATGCGGCAATAAGGAACGCTCCCAAAGTCTTATTGGTCTCATTGTTTAGTTAACAATCCTGACGCATTTCCGCATACATTTCCGTCAAGACTTTATGTGACAACATCTTCAAGCTAGACTAATTATATTTAACAAATTTCCCTCGTATAAATAATATTTTATTGCTAAAAAATGGAGTTTTATTACCAAGGACGTACCAAAAATTTATTGCAAACGTTCAATAAAAAAAGCAATTTTCACTTGAATTATTCGATTTAACGATTCTGTTGATAATTAAAAAGAAAACCAGCAATTACGGAAGTAAACCTAACCAAACTTAATTTTTGTTTGCTAAAAATATTTCTTTTCTGTATATATGTAATTATTTTGCCAATTTTCCCAAAATTTCCCCGGTAATATTGAAACATTGGGTAGTTTGCGGGAAATCCTTGGATGATTATCGAAGGCGACTTTACTCCAACTCTAGCCCCAGGGTTTTCCTCGACTATAGATGACGAGTCCCATGCGGCCGGTTCCTGAAGCGAATGCACATCCTGATGGGTTAGAAAAGCAGCACACACATAAGGCAGTTCCTAACCAGAAACAAGATCATGTAATGAGGCAACATCAACTCGTATGCTAGCAAGATGAGTTGAGACAAGGAGGGGATGAAAATGTTTTCTTGGAAAGTCTAAGGATTTCCATTTCACGATTTCCTTCGATTCGGAAAGCCTTGCCTCCCAGCATTATCCATTTCTATTCTATCTAACCCTTACTAACTGAGTTATCGCCAAACCCTCAATAATACATAAACTTTTCCGTAATTGATACCACTCAGGATATCAAGGATGTATTCAGGAAGAGCGTTGTTCTAATGAGTTTTCCTTTTGGTTAGGTGTCAAATAAAAATTTGAGAATTTTCCATAAAAACTTTGATTTGAAAATTTGTATCCTCATGGATAAATTTGGCACAATGACAAGGATTATTATTAAAAAGTACTAAAAAATCTCAAATGGGACAAATGTGGAAAATATTAGGACGAATTCACAATTGTGGCTGATATGTGTGAAAAATATATGAGAATATGAGGAAAATTCGAGGAAGCGTTAAAAACTGAAAGATATAGATGAAAATGTGAAAAATATGGGTAAAAACGACTTGAAAATTGGAATTGGGGGTAAAAGAGTTATGCGGGCGCGACGTATCGACGTTTTAAAGTGGATAAAGCTCAATAATATATATAGAGTTGAGCGACAGACAGAAAAGCCAATAAATATTCATACACTATATACGTACGTACGTGTCGTTCACTTACAACCCTCTATTTCACCCCCTCATCTCCTCAACCGCCGTTAAACATCTAGCACAGCTTTCCACCCCTGCGAACAGAATGGCAATTCGACATTCACGCTTCATGTACAACGTTTCAACGTTTTGCGAATGGAACGTTGCCCTCGTTTCCAAACCTAGTCGATGTATCCTATCCAGTCGATACACGTGCAAGTGACAATGACAATGACACATTGACGATTTTTGGTTATCCGGAATGAAAAAGTTAAAGCACTTTTGGATTAAAAATGATTTTCAAAGGACTAGAAAGACTAAAAAATGGCAATATCAAAATAATCTAAGAGTTTCGTCAAATTCAAGTATGCAATTGAATATTTCACAGTTCGAATGTCAACACAAAAATTTAATATTGTTTTAGGCCCTCATCACTGACGACTGCGGATTGAATGTGCTGGGAAATTTGCTTATAGATGACTTGGAAAATGTCGACGACACGTGGATGTGATAGGATGACATAAGTAAGTCGAAGGCGGAAAACGGTGGTTTTCCTTCGAAATTTTGGGAAAACGTCAGCTTGCACTCGGAAATGGAAAACGTATACCAAATGTTTTCGTAAATAAATCTACAAAAATTAAATTAAGCAAAAAATATGCGACAAATTGGCAATAAAATAAGATTAAAAAAAAATTTTTTTTTTACATTTTTCGATTGACACTTAGTATATTTTAAACTTTAACCTGAAAATATGAAAGGAATGGAAGGGTGAATAATGTCCTTGTGGGGAGGCCCACGTACATTAATGTAAAGTGCGCCATCACGGAAAATTAGTCCCGGGCACTTGTCGAGACACCGCACGTACCAGTTTTCAACAAAACAAATTTCCCATACATATTTCCCAACGCACACATCACATTTGCACGTTCATGAATGTTCATAACATCTAGACTGTTGAGATTGTTGAATAAACATACATTTTTAACAAACACAACTACCAGAAAAGCTATTTATTTATAAAAACAAATATATTACGAATTCCTGTTAATCCTGTTGGAAGTTAAATTGTTTTTATGTTAAATAAGCCTATTTCCATTATCCTTGACAATTTTCATTCGTTTCAGTACACAAGTTCAACTGATATATGTCTTCAAAAACTCTCATGTTCAAAAATTATAAATTCGCAGGAAAAATTTAAGGATGAATTCGTCTCTGTACAATAAATCACTA